>JAQQAE010008684.1:0-15054 GCA_029823295.1 Pseudamia nigra | reverse complement strand
ATGAAGCCTTCAAAACTGCTTTGCCACTTGGAGACCAAACATTCTGCATTAAAAGACAAGCGTTGAGGTGTGAAGCAAGGTTTTCTGCAGCGACAGAAACCAAAACAAAACTATAGAGCAAAATGGACACAAGTAACACACTTCAGGTGTCATCGCCTCCGTCCATCCGCCTTCCGTATATTAAAATTTTACTATGTATTTATCAAAAATTCTCAGGTTCATCTGGGCAATATCAAATTTTATATTTTGAAAAGAATTTGACTGAATTTCTAACAGAACTTAAAAATTTACCTTTGTGGAAAACAATAAAAGCATTTACATATATTTGTCAATTTAAAAGATATCTTTTGAGGCCAAGAAAGTAGCAGTTTGTTGTAAAACTAAATAAAAAATAAAAATAATTTTTAACGTCACAAATTCTGAGTTTCTTTTGCAACATCATTATAACTTTGTCTCTCCAAAAATGGATGAATAATAAAAACAGATGAGTACTCTAACTTGAAGATGATTCCCCCACTGGCCTTTTGCCTGTGCTACAATCCAGCCCAGAAACATGACAGTAGAAATACAGCTGCAAAAAAGCTTGGAAATGAATATTATATCATCTGCTTTTATAAGAGGGAGGCTTGAAATGTTTTTAATTGTCTAAACACTCAAAAAATTGGTTTTGAAATCAGTTCCTTCACTTGGACTGCAGAGTCTGAGTGGCTACTGGTCAAGCAGGAAGTATCAAGAAGACATGTATGACAAGTATGCATGTTCAGCAGCCATAGTATGCATAATTTTTTTTCTTTTTCTTTTTTCCCGTTGCTTCATTGCTAGTGAGGAGCTTTTTACAGGGAATGAATGGGTGCCATTTTCTCATGTTGTATCCTTTTCTTGTCAAAGATCCATGTTCAGAACTGCTCAAGAGTCTGTGCAGCACAATATGAGCAGACCTAGTATAATATTCACCTCTTTTCCTGCAAGATTTAGGTTAAATTTATATGAGCGAGGTATAATTGATTTACTTTATTGCACATAAGAACATTTAAACAATGCATTATATAACAAGCAGAATAAAAAAATAAAAGTGCAGTGGTCCTCCTAAAATGAGACATTAGGTTTGTGTTGTCTGATAGTGAATAATTATGGAATCATATCTCAATCTAACTAATATAACAGAAAATGAACACCTTGCTTCTTAAATGTATTCAAACCAGTGCATCTTGTACTATGACTTTGTAAACTGTTCCAAACGGTTTGCAGCAGCTCGAGAGTCTCTGCAGCGCAGCATAAGCAGACCTGACGTAATATTCACATCTTTCACTTCTCTATTAGCAAGGTTGAGGTTAAATTTGCTATATTTTTGCAACAAAGTGCAAGTTTCTTGACTTGTAAAGCTATTTTTTTACATTGATGCACGTCATATCTGAAAATGACCATGTAATTCAAATGGGAATAAACCATTTTATGTCTTGTGCCATTGACTGAAAACGTCTTTTTGTTTGTTTGTTTGTTTTCCAAAAGTTAGCTACCATAACCCGGAAGAGTGAGAAGCATGTGGGCGGGGCTTAACTGTCTATTTTCAGCTCATTTTCTTCAAACATGCCCCGGGTCTTGTCTGCCAGGTGCTGCAGTACCCTGGACAGCGCATGCATGGGGCTCTGATTTCAGCGGAGCTGGCCAACTCTGACCCGCTATAACAGGAAATACTCACTATATATTCCTCTTGAAATACAGCCTGTGCAATTAAAACTGAACAGATATGAGGGAAACTGGTTCTCCTCATGGACCAGTGGCCATGGTGGAGGCTAGGAGACTGGAAAATGTCATCTTGTAAAACGACGTACAGTAGAAGAGGTTCGTTTGATCGTTTTGAGCAACATGTTCAGTCCGATCGTGTTGGAAATTTCGAGCATTAAATTGTTAGAGTCAACTTGTACCTTGTTTGCGTTAGTTTATGAACAGAAAAATAGAAATCAAGCAAATAAATAACTAAATAAGCAGAAATACTTAAGAAAAAGACCCAAAATGAACCTAATTATTCAAAAATAAATCAACAAAAAACGAACGAAATATGCAAGAGAATTACGAAAATATGCAAGAAATCACAGTAAACTGAGCAATTGGGGAACTGACTAAAACAATCATAAACAAACAAAATGACAAAAACACTTGTCAGAATGGACAGAAATGAACGAAATAACCAAGCAAATGACAAAGAAATAAACACAAAATAAACGAAATAATGTCTAAAACGAGCAAATGTGAACAAAAAGGACAAAATAAGCAACAACGTTAACCGGATTGAATGATATGCCAAAAATAGTTTCTCAAACTGAATAAAAATGAACAAAATAAGCAAGAAAATGATGAAAAAATTAACAAAATAAGCCACGTGACCAAAATAAAAACAACTATAAACTAATATCCGAAATGACCAAAAAAGATATATATAATCATGAAAATGAACAAACGAATCAACAAAATGAGCAAAACATCAGAGGAACTTAATTTAAAAACATTTGAGGGACAAATCCTCCACACGCCCCCCTGTGCAAATCTGTACCTCTCATTCTAAAACCTACTAAAATACAATTCCCAAATCCCCGCAGAGCGTTGGGTTCTATACGGTTAAACGTGAGCCGGTAATCGAATCAGTGAGACTTTTCCGATATTTCAAATGTTCTCGATGTGGCCAACAGTCACTTGAGCGGTGCGTGTTCTGCACTATATGCCTCATTTTTGCAGCTGCAGCCTCTTCCTCAAACTGCTGTCTCACTAGCCCACTCAGCATCCTGCATCGGTCCCAGATGCAACTTCTAGATATAGGACACGCTGCCACGCCGTAAAGGTTCTGAAAACCCTCGGCGCTGTGATCTTAGTTCCAAAATGTCCAAGGTATCCCTCACACTTACCTCACTGCTCTCAGACTCCGCCATTTTTCTCCTGAGGAGCATGCAGCGGGACGAGTGCTTAATTCCCATAAGAGCCAGCAAAAATGTGCGTTCCTGGGGGTAAAAAAGTAAAAATGAAAAATCAACACGCGCCTGCTGAGGTTCAGGCTCCTTGTTTTTTTCAGCGTTATATCATCCTTATTCCTATCCCAAACTGCAGTGTTCTTTTGACATTTTGTGAAAAGACGCAAAACTAAACGAGGTCCCTAAAGCCAAGCGGTACACAGTCGTGGATTCCATGGTGCAAAAGTTTGCAGTCCGCCGCTTCCTGGACAGCATGAGAGAAAAAGGCATCATCTGGTATCAGCTGGGGTAAAGCAGGCAGTTAAAATCAAAATCCATCCTATGATCAGACGCCTATAGCTGTAGATCTCACCATGTCGCGGTCCTAAAAGGAGCAGATTGGCATGAATAGTCTGTTGAAGCCACTGTTTGATTGATTCCTCTACCGCAACATTGTTTCTAAAAATAGTATCAGAGTCGCTGCTGCCTCAGAGTGGAAAGACTCCACGCGCAGAAACCTCACGCGAGCCCGCTGAAAACACGGATTTGACATGAACACGTGCGACGACACACGTCCCCCTCGCGGTCCGCGGTTCGAGATTCGCTGTCCATGCCCGCAAAGTGCTGAACGCCGCGTCAAAGTTGGAGTTGGTTCACTCTGCTGAAAGTGAGGATGTTCTGTGCTCAGGTTGCACGGACAGGCTGAGGAAGTGACCGCTCCTGGCGCACTGTCCGGAGGGGCAAGGGCAGCTGATGGCACGACTGTTGAACACTCGGCCTGCTCCGCTCACTCCAGGGATGGAGCAGGACAAGCCGGCACACTGAAACACACGTGCATGCATCCAGTGGGTTGCCATGTGTTCAGGGGACATAACACTGATTTGCATTCCCTTCATCTGGACTTATCCTAACCAGAAACCTTCGAACCATTGTTGACCGTGGAAATTTAAAGGTCCCATACCGTGGAAATCCATTTTGTTTGGTTTCGAGGTTTGGCCACTGGGGAACCGATGGTGTGACTCCAAGAAGCTTTTTCCCATAGAGATACGTGTGACTTCTATCTGAAAATACAAAGTGAATGTTTTTTTTCGATGGGTCATCATGGTCTCAAACGTTTTATTTGGACCCTCTAATAAGTAATATGATGGTCCATCTTTAACTTTTTGCTTCGTTATTAAGATATTATGGCAAATAATCTGACAAATGACTGTCATGCTGGTGCTGCTGCACTTTATTTATATTTTTATTTACATGCTGCACTTTTAATTGCTTTATTATGTTTTAATTATTTATTTATGAGCTCAGAGAAACACTGTCTCTTTTAGTTTGTAATTGAAAATGATAATAAAGTCTTGATTTGATTCAGATATAATGCATTAGCCCCACTCCCATGGCCCAGTAGAACTCTAGATTAAAAACAATTTACAGCCAATTATGTTCAAGCAAAACTCGGCTCCGCCTCACGACTGACTCACTAATACTCCTGACATTTTATTTTATTTTTTTGATTATTTTGTGTTTACAGGAGCCTTGTCTGATCCCAGGCCAGCGTGGGAATGATCAGTGATTCAATGGATCAGAGTGTTTTATGATGGAAAGAGGGTGGTTACAACACCTCACAGTGAAATCAGTGTCTGTGGCAGCGCTTCAATGAGGCTCTTGGAAAACATCCACACAGACACCTTTAATAGAAACACATAAAAGATACAGATATAAATTTAAGTGCCACCACATGGGACATTTAAATGTATCTCTTTCATTTACACCAATGTACGTTTTGTGGATAAATTTCTGAAAAATTGTCACTAATACTGCCAGTTCTTCCTGGGGGGCAGGGCTAATTTTAGCTTGAATATAACTACTTGTAACTTGTGTTGTCACGTCACAAATTACAAAATTCAAAATGTCTTGCTCTTCCCACTGCCCATACCATATTGTGGTGAGGATTACTCAGTACTGGCTGTACTCACGTGATCTATATGTTGATGTTTTTTTATTTTACGTCACAATCTTTATGTATACCTCAAAACCCACAAAAAGTTGTTTTTTCACAGTCTGGAACCTTTAAAAAGTTTACATCAAGGAGAAATTAACTTTTTTTCTCCAAAAGGGACCCAAAGGAATGTATAATCAGATTTTAAATCCATGGGTCGTTCCATATAAGCTCAACAAGTGACTCTTGCATGACCTTTTCAGGTTCAGCTGAAATTTTTAGCACAGTAACTACAACATGTTTAATTAACACATATAACATTTTCTTGGATTTGGCAAAAACTTTTAATTATAGACTTTTGAAGTAGACAGTGGTAGGAAAACATTTGCATCTTCTATCATTAGATGTATGTATGTATGTGATATAGGTAGATAAACAAAATCTTCAGGGTTGAAATGCACATGTATCCTTGACATTAAACTGATACTGTAATAACTCTGTTTATTAACCTTATGTATTTCCAAAGACACAGGTGCCTGAAGTTGGCCACTGAGAAAATCGCAATTAAAAATGTTCAAAGATTGACTTTTTGATGTGAGCCTTAAATGCACATGGCCTTACAAGTGTATTAGTAATAGTGTTTTCCTCAGAGCTGATATGTGTCTTTCAACCCTGATATTTTTGTTCATCTACCTACAATATCACATACAAAGTTATGAGGCTCAAAAATTACAGAAAAAATGACATGAATTTGCAGGCACAAATTTCGCCCTACCCCATCTGTATCAAAAGTCTGTAACCAATCAAAGAACAAAATTGGTATGGGTTCATTAAATATGTTGTAGTTACTGTGCTAAAAATTTCATCTGAATTGGAAGGGCAGAAACCTTTCTCAGAATTTGTTGATTTATGTGGAATGGCCCATTTGATTGAAGGTTATATTTACCAATCACTGATTAAAACTTGGAAAAGTGGCCAAAATTCTCCATACCAGGTGTGGTCACCTATATTTATGTTTTGTCTGTTGATGTGTGCTACAGGGAGAGACATGCATATAGAAAGTTTGTATTTTTGTTAATACTGATACTTATTAGTGCCGTGCAGCAGCACTTCTGGTATGAACTCAGTGAAAACAACATTAATTGCATTTGTGTCAAAAACATGCAACATGCTAAGGTCCTGAATAATAATCAATAATGTTTAAAATCAAATCCCGTGGACAAACTAGAGGACACTCAGAGAGCACATACCTCAGCCAAGGCAGTTGTTCACCCAAACTGTTATTATTTGACCAGACAAGGAGGTTATGTGATCATGTCAGTTTGTCCATCTGTTTGCAGGATTACACAAAAACTACTGGAAGGATTTTGATGAATGGCCCTATCTCGCAATGAATGAATGAATGAAACTTTATTTATAAAGCACTTTACAACAACAACAAAGCTGAACCAATGTTAAAGAAAGTAAAAAATGAATTCAGAATCTGCATCCTGACCCCATCTCCAAAATTCAGTGGGTTCATCCTTGGCTTGAAGGGCTAACTTTGGTGAAAATTTCATTTAAATCTGTCCAGTAGTTTTTGTGTAATTCTGCTAACAAATGTACAAACAGACAAACCAACATGATCACGTAACCTCCTTGGTGGAGGTAACAATATTTCCCTTTCATAAAATTCTGACAATATGATTACCACTGATATAAGTTTTAAATCTCTTGAGGACCTTCTGTTAATCCACTTTTCTTAGATGCTCATGCTAAACCATCACAAAACATTGGTTCACACCCATGTGTCTTATTCACTTCTCTGAACATTAATTTGGTCATTCAGTATCAAACAATAAATTAAGATTTTGGACACTTTGCATCATAACTAATAGCTGTGAATGTGATAATTAACTTCCACCAATGATATTATGTTTACCACCACTGATTTATTTATAAATTTGTCTGCAGCATCATGCAAAAAGTTATGAATACATTTTAATGACATTTTCAGGTAAATTTAGAAATGGCCCTGCATCATCTGGATGGAACATTTTAAATTTTACCTTTGGTTTGTGCTTCTTTGAATTAATGTAAATGACTAAACAGCTCAGTCTGTCAAAGGAATGACAATTTAACTGTCTACTCACATCTGTAGAATGTATCATCTTCAGTGTATTACATAATAATTTGGATAGAACTAATAAACTGGTGGACTTACTATATGTAAGGGTATGTAAGGGTTCAGGATTTTAGTACTGAGTGATTTCAGACACAACCAATGTCTAACCCAAAGTGCAATTTAACTCCAATCCTAAACCCAAGTCTTAATCCTCAAAATATTGCGAGAACCAGCTTCAATATTTTCACAATGGCACCACATCTACCTAAATACAGATAAACATTAAAATGCGTCAACTTTACAAAGACATACAGTACAGTACAGTCACATGCACCGCTATCTCTGGCGAATGTCTTCTTTCAGTTGTTAAATATTCACAGCTCTTCTAACTCTTCTAATGTTATTATTACCTTCACAGCATTATTGCACTGTACTTGTTTCAGTTTGTCCTATACTCAACTGGTGTCGTGAGACAGAGATGTCTTCTTATAACCACTGTTTTATTTACATATAAAACAGTGATTTGCCTTAATTTCCTTCTAAATATCTTTCTCCAGATTTAACGGCCAAAATGCAGAATGGCATTACTGTTTCATAACTATGTATGTGCAACTGTACTCTTTCACACGAGTCTATTTTCAGCCATTCCTCTCTACCACCCACACCACTCACTACTTTTTACATTATTCAGCAGAGAGTAGGCAAAAATATGCCTGGCAGTAAGCATGCAAACCTCCTCTGTTCTGTGCCCACACCTTGTGCCATCATCGACATTGCTATATCTGTTTAAAGATGCATGCTCTGCCAAGCATATATAAAGTACTGGGTGTCAACACAGTAACACAGATGTACTGTACATTTGGGGTGTTTGTCAAAGGATGAATGTTTTTCCAGGGATTCATTTGCATAAATAAAGGTCATCAGATCTAACTTGAGAACTGTCAAGGATCCTCCTGAGGTCTGATGGTGGGCTGTAGAATTAGGTGGGAACTGGGAGATACATCAACTCTGAGTTCATCACACTCTAGCTGAGAAATAAGGAAAAACGGACATGCCAAAAACAGTCTGCATGTACTGTATATGGACAACTTCAAACCAAATACAGTATGCACTGTAGGTTATTTTGTGCAAACAGATGGACAACATGCACAGGAATGAAAAATGAAATTAAAGCACTACCTCAAATGTGTAAAGCAAAACAGAACTGCTATAAACAGTAAAATTAGCAATGTTCAGTCAATTGATGTAAGTAGCAGCCACCTTGAATCATTAAGTCAGGTTTGGTGGTGTTGCTCTGACTTCCAGAGATGGAAACCTGACTTTTTGGAGTGTTCCAGCTGAAATTTCTGACTAGGAAATTGGAAACAACTGAAATGTACCTTCCTCTGGAGAAATTTTGCACCTCTACTTGAAAAGAAACCATCCAAACACATAGCAGGCATAGTGCTGGTTATTTCACTTGTGTAATATGCCTTTACATATAATTAAGATATGCCATTAAGCAAGATGAGCCATGATTATTTTTGTAATATAGTACATTTCATACACAAAAGCAATTAAATGTGCTTATACATGAATAAATGGAAAATCTAGAGGAACATAGAGATATAAAAATCCCCATCAACAAAGAAGGCACAGGATGCATAAAATCAGATGGAATTTGACCACTGTAGATTCATTTATTGTTTGTTCATGTTGTTGTAATTTGTTTGATGTCTAAAACAGGTCTCTCTTGTAAATGAATCTTTGGGTCTCCATGGGATCAAATGTATAAAGATCAAATAATTTTAAAAAATGTGAATAATACTCCATATGCTATTTGCAGTTAAGTGAAGCTCAGCTTGTTCCATACTGCAGCAGAGCAGATAAAACACCACTTCATCTTTTTTTAAATTTGGTTTATTAGTTTTCTACTAATATTTCCATCATGTACTGCATGCCATGATGTCAGTGCATAAATGAACCAGTGAACTGTCGGCAGAGTTTTCCGCTCTCACTCAATGGTTCCATTTATGGATGTTTTGATTGGAACAAGCAAGCTTCCATGGTGTATGAGGAAGGCATTGAAGGAAGTGCCAGCCAAGGAAGCATCCTTGTGTTTGAGGAACAGCCTTTCACATAGGTACCGTAACTATGGCTGCTACACACAGTATTAAATGATAAAAGTGCCTATTAATCTACCAAAAGCACTGTCTTTCCAGACCAAAAAGATCAATACAGTATATCACCATGCAGACAACTGATAATGCAGTCAGGCAGATTACTGTTAAAGATGTCCTTTGATCGTTAATGACGCTCCTGTTATGTTCCATGTAATTTCTGACCATGGCGGTGGGTGACTTGGCTGTCTCACTGGGTACGCGTTCGGCATCAGTCACATGGAAAAGATGAGAATCAGAGACACATCACTTCATTTACTTCATTTTGCTTCCCTCTGATGTGTATTTTGTGGTCTTTTATCAATACATGCATGACTGCTGAAGAAACTACAGTCTCCCTTTTTTCTGATAAAAGAGAAATGCAAAGATTACTGGTAATTGTCCATTGTCCAGAGATACAATAATTGCATCCTACTTTTAGATGTTGCAAGAAGATGTGCTTTGAATATGTGTGTGTGTGTGGGTGTGTGTGTGTTTGTGTGTGTTTGCATAAGGAAGCTTAATTATCTTCCAGATGACACAAGTACCCTGTGAACCTAATTAGGCAATTCAGTGTCTTTCATTATATCGTTAACTTTTTAAATAGTTGCTCGACTCTTCTAAACACACACTATTAACCCTTACACTCTGTAGGGATAAAACCTGACCTGTTTTGACACTCAACAGTTGTACAAACACCCTAAATTACATTTCTTTAGCCTGAAATTTGGTAACTTTTTCTTAAGCAACTGGACATACGCAAAAATAAAAAATGTTTAAAAATGTCATACTTTATACACAGTAGATACTGCATTTTTTTGTCACACTGGAACTGTTCAAGGTCAAATGACTTGTGGAGCTTAGGGCCTCAACAGTTGTTCTCCTCTTTCTCTTTGCTGCGTCCCAGGTAAGGCTGATGATCTTGAGCTTGGATAATATTATACTAGCTGAAAATTGCCTTGTACCTGTTTCATAAGATTTAGCAAGTTTATTATGAAAAGGGTGTTTTTAGGAAAATTAACCTCTGAGACTGTACATACCATGGTTTTAAAATATTTTTACGTGAGAGAAAAAATGGACTTCAGGGGAATCCTGGCACTGTCACTGGAAAGGTTTTTGAAATGGCTGCTATGATGCCCTTCCATGTTTCTTCCTCCCTACTGCATTTTCATGGGACAAATATATACTGTAAATTCTCATCAGATCTGTATGTTTTCCTGTGTCCCTTGAACCATCAGCGGTTTTTCCCCACTATTATACTGTAGGTATGTTTGGTGCACAGGGTCCCCATGCTCTATGGATTTTCATAATTACCAGTTCTTGATATGAATAGAAAAGTATAAAAGTAGAATCAAGAAGTAAATGTTTCCAGAGTATTGCCCTTGATCTGTTTTCTAACAGAACATCAAAAACAGATCAGTGGTTTTTATTTATTTGGTGCAGCAGCACAGGTAAAACATTCCAGTCAAAGATTTGGACACACCATCTCTTTTAGTATTTTTTCTTTATTGTCATTATTTTCTTATTGTACATTACGAATCAGGTCAGTTCAACTCAACTGTATTTATATAGCGCCAATCATGATGCAAGATTATCTCTAGGTGCTTCACAATTCAAGGCCAAAATCTCAAGACTATACACAGAGAAAACCCAACAGAACCTCAGAGAGCAAACCTATAATGACCTGAGGGGGAACGCCCCGTAACAGAAGAGAAAATCCTCCAGCAAAACCAGGGCTCTGGATTGGCGGCCATCTGTTTTGACTAGTTGGGGTTTGTGGACAGAGGAGAGACTAAAGAAAAAAGATAGAGTAACAAACAACAAAGACAGACACCAGACAGGTTCATGACCAGCAACACCTCAGGATCAGTTCCAGAGCCAGAGAGAACTGCATGAAGGAACAGGGAGAGAGAGTGAACAGAGGGGGAGAAAGCACAAAACTACAAGGAAGACACAGTCAGAAGCATAAAATGACATGGTGTTAGGTTCAAGAAGGGACAGAGAGAGAGAGAGAAAGAGAGAGCGAGAGAGAGAGCGAGAGAGAAATCCTTGGTGCATCACTGTCCACCAGCAGCCTAGGACTATGCAGCAGAACTAAGGGAGACCTGACCCTGCCATAACTAATTTAACTCTTGACAAGGCTCATCTGTGAACTGAAAACAGTTCTAGGTGACTACTTTCTGAATTTGATGAGAGAATGTCTTGAGAATGAGTGTGCAATGCTGTTTTAATAGCTGAAGGTGGCTGTTTTCAACCATCTAAAATATAAACTATGTTCTGGGTTTTTAACACCTTTTTGTTTACCACATTCCACTGTACTGTATGTACATTCTTTCACAGTTGGGATGTCTTCAGTATTAGTGTACAATATCATCCATCCATCCATCCATCCATCCATCCATCCATCCATCCATCATCTTCCGCTTATCTAGGTCCAGGTCACGGAGCAGCAGCCTAAGCAGAGAAGCTCAGACCTCCTTCTCCACAGCCACCTCTTGCAGCTCCTCTGGTGGGACACCCAGGCATTCCAAGGCCAGCCAAGAGATGTAGCCCCTCCAGCATGTCCTGGGTCTGCTCCGGGGCCTCCTCCCAGTGGGTCATGCTAGAAACACCTTTCCAGGGAGGGATCCAGGACACATCTGAATCAGATGCCACTTCAGCTGGCTCCTCTAGATGTGGAGGAGTAGTGGTTCTAGTCCGAGTTCCTCCCGGATAGCTGAGCTTCTCACCCTGTCTGTATGGGAGAGCCAAGCCACCCTGTGGGGGAAACTAATTTCAACCACTTGTATCCTGGAACTTATTCTTTCACTCATGACTCAAAGCTCCTGACCACAGTGAAGGTAGGAATGTAGTTCGACCAATAAATCTTACTGCTGACGTCGCACCAATCAGTCTGTCAATCTCATGCTCTATCCTCCCCTCACCTGTGAATAACATCCCAAGATACCTTGGGGAAGAAACTGTTCCTCAACCCAGAAAGGGTTGAAGAACCCTTTTCTGGCTGAGAACCATGACCTTGGAGATGGAGGTGATGATCTTCATCCAGGTTGCTGCACACATGACTACAAACTGCTCCAGTGTGAGCTGTGAGGTCATGGTTTGATGAAGCCAACAGACCCACATCATCTGCAAAAGCAGCAATGAAATCTTGAGGCCACCAAACTGGACTCCTTCCTAAACTTGTAGTGTACAATGTTGAAGAACGAAAATAAATAAAGTTACTGAAAGAGGAGTGTGTCAACTGTTGACAGGTAGTGCTAATGCTGTTGTTACATGTAGACAGTCTACCTATGAAGTAGCCTCTGAAATCCTCAAATGTCAGGGAAGATTTTTTTTACAGCATCATGATATCCTCTAAGCTCTTAATACAGGACAAAATACAATATATATTCTACTGCAATGATCACCTTAAGTCTTTTAACAGCTCAACTGCTTTGATTGCACAATTAACTTGATGACAGACAACAGATGGATAGTAATGAAATTTAGTGTCCCTTACAGTCAAAGGAGTTAAAACTGAAATGTACATGAAAAGGTCAGCACAAGAAATGTTCCTCATGACTGCAAGTCATCTGTCTTTCTGCCTGTCTTCTGCAATTTACCACTCTCTGCATGACAGTTTGTGAGATCAGCCTTATTAATCCCCCCCCCCCCCCGCTTTACCCTTAAAAACACACATAACACACTAAGCCATAGTCGACCAGCTTGCTTCTCATTAAAATTTGCTTCCCTTGAAGACCAACACAGTGATCGCCCACAATGTTTCCTGTCAGTTATTTCTGTGCAAGAGCAAATACTGAATAACATCAGAAGCATTAGTAGTGAGGATACAAGCTGTAAAGTGCTCACAAGAGTTAAAGAGCTGCTGCCATTTTTAGCACATTAGCTGTTGTTCAGCTCCTTTTTGGTTCTGTGTTGATTAGACTTCAGTGTTGTGAAATGAGGCTGAGGCGAAGCACGGATGTAGCCATCATTCACGTACACTGCAGCAGTTTATAATAAGATGAGTGACAGA
The DNA here is from genome assembly GCA_029823295.1 of Pseudamia nigra. NCBI lineage: Eukaryota > Metazoa > Chordata > Actinopteri > Kurtiformes > Apogonidae > Pseudamia > Pseudamia nigra. The sequence goes on along the minus strand of JAQQAE010008684.1, from coordinate 1,922 downwards.
TCAAAGGTTCACTGGAAACCTCATTGTGTTCGTTTTGTGTGTTGCGGTAAAGTACTCCCTGATTGTATGAGTTTTTTTCCAGCCAGCGTGTTAGATACCCTGTGGTCACAGATTGGTGGCAGCGGCAGTGATTGGCTCCTGATGATCAACTGTGTTTACACTGGCATTTCAATGAGTCATGGTAACATTTGGGGTAAAAAAAAAAATCTGGGAAAAAAACCTTTAAGAAAGTTGTGTTGTTGTGTGAGATCTAAATAGAAACAGAATGTGATGATTGGCAAAACACTGAAAAATGATACTGTATAACCATTTTGAATTCCATGCAAGCAACAAATTAGTGAGTTGCAAGAAGAGGCTGGAGAAGTCATGAAATGCTTAAAAACACACCTGGTAGAACATCACACAATGAATTAGTTTAACTGTCCAAAGGTTAGTAACATGACCGGGTATAAAAACAGCATCCAAAAGAGGCTCAATATTTCTGCAGAGTCCACCACACTGCACTGGCAAATGTGTAACAATAAGAAATTATATTTTTCCATGTAAAATTGCTAAGAACTTGGGCATTTCAATCCTACGGAGCATGATATCATCACAAGATTCAGAAAATCTTAAGAAATATCTGCACACAGCAGACAAGGCTGAAAAATGTTACTGATTGATTGTGATTTTGGGTTTTCAGCCAACACTGCATTCAAAACAGACATGATTGTGTGGTGGATATTCCTGCATGGGCTCAGGGACACTTCCAAAAAACACTGTCTGTGACCACAATTGTTGCTGTGTCCAGTGATGCAAGCAACAACTCTGCAATGTAAAGAGGAACCCCTACTGTATGTAAACCAGATCCAGAAATGTTGCAGCCTCCTCTGGGCCTGAGCTAGTTTAAGATTGATTAAGATGATGTAGGAAACTGTCTTGGGGTGTAATAAACAAAAAGTTAAAATTCTCTTGAGAAATCATGAACACTGTGTACTCTTGTCTAAAGAGGTGAGAGACCATCCGGCACTCCATTAACAGCCACCATCTGTGATGGTATGGGGGTGTATCAGTTCACATGGTGCAGGTAACCAGCAGATATGTGATGCAAAAATTAATGCTGAACAATAGCTGCAGGTTTTTGAGCAACAAATCCTGCCAAGTAGATGACATAATTTGACTGTCCTGCATGTCACCTACTGACTGCTGAGTAGCTGAAACCAAACATGAAGCAAGAATGAAAAAACATTTCACTTTCAATATTACAGCAACCGGTCAGTTCCCAAACACCTATAGAGTGTTATTACTTGTTCGGTACGTCACCAACAGGGCGCTGAGGTCGTCTGATTAGGGTCTGCTATTTGTGCCACACACAAGGCTGAAAACTAAAGGTGGCAGAGTTTTTGAGGCTGTTGCACCCAAATTCTTGAATTCCCTCCCCTGTGGATGTGTGGACTCGGTGAACTCTTTTAAAAAGCAGCTAAAAACACATCTTTTAAAACTATACTTGGATGACTTAGTCTTTAGTCTTGTGTTTTATTGTTGTTGTTTTTATATTAGCACTTGGTTGTAAAGCACTTTGTGGCTTTTATCTTGAAAGGTGCTATATAAATAAAACTTTACTTACTTACTTAAACGACTTTCTTAATGATCATAATATCACAGAGCTCTTTCAGTCTGGCTTTAAAACCCTCCATAGCACAGAGTCAGCTTTGATGAGGGTTTTTAACGACATCCTTTTGGCCACAGATTCTGGGGACCTTGTGATTCTTGTCTTACTTGACCTGACTGCTGCCTTTGACACAGTGGATCATCACATTTTATTGTCTCGGCTGCAGCAGCTAGTGGGCATTTGTGGTACTGCGCTAGGGTGGTTTAAGTCCTATCTATCAGATAGAAGTTTTTCTGTGAAGCTTTCAGATGCCGAGTCCTCTCCTGCCCCC
>JAQQAE010008683.1:0-15054 GCA_029823295.1 Pseudamia nigra | reverse complement strand
TAAATATCCATAATGTCCAAATATGTTAAAAAATATACAGGTTTTCATAGGGTGTCCTAATTTTTTCACATGACTGTATATGCCCTGCAGAGGTGTTTTTAATCATAATGCAAACTAGAGCTGGACAATCAATCAATAAGCATGATATATGTTATGATATGGTGTTTTTTGTTTTGTTCCCATAATGTTAAGAAATCGGATTTTGTTCATTGGAGTGTGAAAGTGATTTTATCTTGCATCTTTTACAATGGTTTTTTTTAGCATCTTAGTATTATTATTATTATTATTATTATTATTATTATTATTATTATTATTATTATTATTATTATTATTATGTTTAGCATCTTTCCATTATTTCCCTCTTTTTCTTCTATTTCATACATCTTTTATTTTTTGTGTCTTTTACATCATCTTCATTTTTGTTTGTCATCCTCATCATGTTCATCTATTTTGTCTTTTATGCCATTTTGTCTTTTTTGTTTTTCTCCTTTCACTTTTTTTGCATCTCTCGTGTCATTTTCACCTTTTTATGTCTTTTATATTGTTCTTGCCTGTTTGTGTCTTTCATTATTTTTGTCCTTTAGCATCTTTCATCTATTTTTGCTCTCATTCCATTTCAAATGTACAGATAGCGTCTGCTTTATTCAACGTTTATTCGCCCTTTGCTGATTTTAAAACAAAGGCAGGAAAGGTATCCCTGAAAGGATTACAAACATGTAGAGCTCCAAATACTATTTATGTCATTATGTCTTCTCTCAGTTACTTCTTGAGCCTTTGTTTGGCCTATAAAACCCTGACAAAAAGTGAAAAATGCTCTCAAATTCCAAGTTAAAAAGTAAAGAAACCAGAAAACATTTACAATTAAGAGGCTGCAATCAAAGAATATGCACTTATTAATGAAAATTTTGATACATACTTTATTGATCTCAAACCTGAGGGGGATTACAATTAGGGTAGGAACATAAGGATAGTCAAGTAAAAAACACAGTTACCAGAAATAGGCTCCAAAAGGAGAATAATTATGGTTACATAGAAAAACCTCTCAGCACGATTAGCAGACAAGTTGCAACACAAACATTCATTAACAAAGCAAAGTTTCAGAGCGTCTTGGTCATGTGGTGAGTGTAATATTGACAGCATGGATGCATTTCTCATCTTATCAGTCCTGATAAGGAAGTCAGAGCTGCTCTACCTTTGTATGTCCCGATGTAAACAGTCTCCTGGTGGTTGGCTTTTTTCCGTCTTTATATTGAACAATACACCAGGAAAACACCACGCCAATCAGCAGAAATCCTGTTATCGTGGTTCCGAATAGATAAATATACTTCACCTCCTCGCTCAAAAGCTGCAAAAGACACGAGTCTCCCCCACGAACTCACCGCTTCCATCCCCTGAGGACATTTCAGGTTCTCTCAGACCTGTCTTCCTGTTCAAAAACAGCATATCAACCGCTTTGGATACTATGACCTCGATGACTGAGAATCTTCACAGACATATCATCTGCTATCATTTACCAAAAGAGTTGATTATTCTATTATTTCATTAGCTCAAAAATGTCCAAACCCTGTTACATTGAGTAAAAAAACAACTTTTGTGGTGAAGAAAACCACAAACCCTGCATCATGACTTCTTATTGACCTCCTATTTCACCCCATCAGTCTCTTTACCCTGTTTTTCATTAGCACTCTCCCGTCCTGTTAAAGCAGCACTCTCTGTTAGCCAGTTATTACTTTGCACTTGAAGAATCCCTCTCACCTGTTTCTCCCATTTGGATCTCCTCGCTGCCCAGCCTTTCTCTCCTGTCCCCACTGGGTGTGGTGTTCCAATCTGTTCTGCTTTAGTCGTTACAGCTTCACCCACCCAAGCGGTCCACCTCAGGCCAAACATCATCTGCGCCCATCATGTGTTTGTGTATGTGTGCATTTTGGCACCTGCAATGTAAGTCATGTATGAGACATTTTTCTTTGCATGCATTGTCATGGCTGCAGTTGCATGCTAAAATGTAAAGATAAGAAGTGTTTCAATCCACGTGACGATGCATACAAAGAAGACAATGGCATCTTCATTATGTACGTGTTACATACTGCTGGACATTCCTGAGGATATGGAGGAAGAGGAGCCTCGGGGTGAAGCTCACTGGGAGTCGAAGAGAGAGTTTGAAAGGAAATAGTGGAAAATGAATCCTTGTATAAACATTCATTATCATTTATCAACAAATTTCTTTGTCGTCATCCCATTCAAATGCACTTTTTGGACAAGTATACATTATGTTTGGGCTGGTTTTATGGGTGTAAATGATGACTTGACTGAATTCTGCAATAGTGAATAAGAGTAAAGGAGCATACAAAGTGACAGGTAAAAACTGAGGGGAGAAGACCTCTGGACAAACTTGCATTGGCTGCCCTACTTTTAGGCAGCCTGCTCCTTTTTGCCTCCTGGTGGTTGCTCAGTTGCATCTCAGCATCCTTTTCCATCAGGCTCCTGGAGGAGCTGCAGCCCCTCTGACGGCCCACAGGAGGCAGCGTGAGATAACACAAGCATCTTTTAGGTGAGTGGTGGTGGTCGGTGGCTGCACAGCAGGTGGCGTTGTCTGCCCGTAGCTGAGAGTGTGTATCTGCACTGTGCCTTCGTGAAGAGTCTGTTCTTTGCACTGCTGCTTTGGTAATCTATGTAATAGTAAATAACCAAAAGTAAATACACTCGGAGGGAGGGACAAAAAGATCACAAGTCATAAAACATAGAATATAATCCCCAAAAAATTGGCACTACATTTGAATTACAATGTACAGTAGTTACACTTGACTCATAATGTTATATTTTCTCCTCTTGTCTCATATTTTTAGCATATCTGTCAATTTGTCTTTACAGCTTTTGAAATGCAACGACTTTTTAGGCAGGACATTTATTTTTATGTAATCTGAATAGAATGTGAAGTAATGTATAACAGTTTAAAATGAATGAGAGACATTTTAGACGAATTTATAATGACAAGCATGTAAAGTGCCTATTATAAAGCCAGCGATCAAAGGTTTATTAGAGATTTTAGGTTTATTAGAGCATCCTGGTGGTACGACTTTAGTGTAAAGCGACCTTACAGTGTAACATACAGCTTATTCCTGCAGACAGAAGACAGACACTGCAAACATTGAATGATGCTTCAAACAATCTTAAAACAGTGCAGTGGAGTCATGACTAAGCAGTATAAGTATCACAGCACCCAGGAACAGGATGGGTGATCTGTTTAAAAGGTCATAGCATGAGTTTATGAATCACAGTTTCCCTTGATTCAAAGCTCAGTCTGTTTTAAAATGGATTTGCAGACTTACATGATGTTTCTATGTGCATAATTAATATGGGAGTAAGAAGTGAAGATCTGTCTTAGCAGCCGGTTAATGCACGGTCAAATTATGCATCAAGACTCAATGTGAAGTTTAAAATGGAAAACTGAACACTTTTAGTGCCAGTAGCTGATGCCTAAACCATTTAAAATGAGTGTTAATGCAGTAGGAGAGTTTATTTAATAATGTAATCTCAGTACAGTTTTTCTGAGGAACAAACCATATCATAAACTAAGGTTGCCTATCATATAAGATTATGGCATCGCTCAGCCTTACCCAGGGATCTGAATCAATATCTGACATTTTTTATTATTATGACTTTCTCTTGGATTACATGTCAATTTGTGGAGGCTTCAGGTTCATTTCAGGGATCTGTTTTCTTCAACAGATAAAAGTTGGAAACCCCTGTTGGCTCCCTGTGTTATAAGATCTCCCCCTTTGCTTCTCTGTTTGTACACTATCATATCTATCATCCCTGCTCATTCTCAGCCTGGTCATTACCAACTCTGTGACCTTCCTTCCTTCCATCTTCCCAAAGCCAGAGCAGCTTCCTGTGTGAACTCCTCTGTTCTCTTATCGCTGCCTCTTCCTCTCCTCCTATCTCCTTAGATGTCTGCTTTAGCTCTGAACTTGACTCCTCGGATGTTCTGCAGTTTTTAACGAACCCTGCCAAATCCTTCCAATTTCATGTGGTGTTTTTCATGTGGGATTTTTCTGCATACTGATGAACGGAGTTGCACATTGTTATTGATTATGTAACAAATGAGTGGAACTGAAAAACCTCAGGATGTCTCCGTCCTGGGGTGACTTTTTGAGTCACATAAGGACGTCTTGGCAGCAGATCTGATCTCCAGCTCAACTTCTCATGTTTTTCTTACAGATATAAATCTCAGAGACTCTGCACAATCCCAACACTGCAGTCGCCAATCAGCCAGGCCTCCTGTATCACTTGGCTGATATATATGTGTAGGGGCAGTTTGTTTGTATTTGTCTCCCTTGAACAGAACATGTACATATTTTCATGACTTCTTTCAAATTCAGAACATAGAACCATCAAAAAATTTACAAAAATGTCAACAATATCAACAAAATGAGTAGAACACCTAGAAGAAATTAACAAAATAATCAAGACTAAACTCAACAACATTAACAAAACAATCTAGATAATGAACAAAGAGAAAAAATACTGAAACAAGAATAACTATAATGAACAAAATAATCAAGAAAATGAACATAACTAGCAAAAACTGAGCAAAAATTTACAAAATCATCCACAACGTGACTCTTAACACATGCACAAGAGTGAACACGATCCAGGAAATATCCATCTTTATGCCTTGTTTAATTGATTTTTGCACTGAAAAGGGTGATGTCTCTTCTGGCCAACGAACGCATTTGTTCAGCGTGTGCCTGTGGGTGGACACGTGGGTGACTAAGCCTCCTGATCATGAGACTAACATAACAAACTGGCCACAAAATATATCCTTCATGATCTGCTGAATACACTGAGTGTGAAAGCTGCGCGGTTTGTGACACATGTAGGCTCGGAGTGTGGTTTATTCTGAAATGAATGACTTCTGCATTTGCATCGTGATTGCAACAAAACTGTTCTCTCATTGGTCTCCTTTGATACAGGAGGACAGTGGAAAGAGTGGTTCAAAGGCTAAAGGGTGAGAGGAAGGGAGACATAAAAGCAGGTTTGTGCAAACAGGAGCGTGGTTTGACTGAACTCGATGGACTTCCTCTGACCGTTGCCTCACTGGCCTACTGACAGATTTTACTCTCCGCAGACTTTAGTATGCAGTTTCCACTGTTTTGCATGCCAATGTACACACACACACAGAATAGCACAGGATACAACCATATGCTTAAAAGAACTCCAAGTAGATACATGATCATGTTTAAATGTAAAGTGCACATCTGCAACTGTAGAGCTAAATCTCTGCTGAATCATTTTGTAGCATTTCTACCATATTCATCCTCTGGTGACAGCCCCAGCCACTGAATGTGTTTTTCTTGATTTTTTTTTTTTAATTTTTTTTTTTACCAAGAGTAACTTCAACACTAAAACAGAAGGATTTGCAATTTTCTTAAAACAGGTAAACAGGTTCAATTTTCCCAGGCACTATCCCCAGTCCACAGAAATGCCCATTGTCATTGTATTAAGAAGCCAACGACTATGTTTTGGAATCCAGGTTTAGATCATGGAATCCAGGCCTAGATCATATAATCAAATGTTTATGACCCTGTGACCTTGACCTTTTGTCTCCAAAAACCTCATTACAGTTGCTAGTCCAAAGGTCAACCTGTATGCCAAATTTGGTTCTGTTGTTTGAGTTAGAGCATGGACAGACAGATGACGCCGTCCTCCCGACTCCATCAGTGTGGGTAACAAATGCTTCTGCCTAAAACCTTGCATATACAGTATGAGTGCTTAAACATAATTGTGCAAATACCAAGGTTAAATTTTACCATGTAATTGTTGATAAATTTCCATATTTACGGGGTGTTTTTAACCCAAGAGGAAGTTCCTAAAGACAAAACTGATGCAGGAAGAAAGAGTAGAAAAAGATGAGAACAAAGAGAAGGAAAAGAGAGGGTCTTCACATCAGCACACTTCCTTTGCTCTTTCATTTTTGACCTCAGCGATCATCCAAAATACATCATCTAGTGTTATTAACCGCAGCCTCATCTTGGTTCCAGCTATTAGAGAAAACCTTAAACGATCGCTTTGTGTGCCTGCCCAGAACGGCTCAAAGAGTCATGAAAGCTCATCATTGTGCTTTGTGATGACTGTCAGGAGAATACAGTCAGCCTTCAGCATAATGCTCGTGTATCAGAATCATCTCACAGCTCATCACAGTGACGTCGTGCAGGGTAATTAGAGCACTCCACAGCAGCCATTCCTTAGTGGCACAAAGTATGCTTCAGACAAAGGTCTCCCATGTGACAGCCACCTCTGGGTGACTGTTATCTCTTCGGGTGACGACATTGTCTCTCCCTTCTTCCCGTCCCAGGGGAGCGGTGACATAATGGGAATCCCCAAGACACTGACATCAGACAGCAGTGAGGACAATCAGGAAAATTCCTCCACATTCATCATGATGTTTTTCAAGATGCACTCGGTTTATTACATTCTGTTGTTCTTTTTATGTTTTAGGCAGTGTGACCATTTCTTAATTGTACTATTGGGAGCAAAAACAGTGGGAAACAGCTTTCCTTTAACTGTATTTGAGGCTTTTACTGAAATTATAAAGAACTCAGGATGGGCAATCTGACTCTCTTTTGTGAATTGTATAATTTTATATTCTCCTGTTTTCTGTTTCCAAACTTCACTTGATAATTTCAAAGATAATTTAGTGACATGGATCTGTACTAAGAATACTCCAGAGGCTGAGGGTTTTGAAATGCTAATACAGACTGTATATTTGCAATCACCATGCCAAGCCGCAAATGTTTTTCCAGTGGTGTTTTTACCCACCTTTCTGCCAAGTGTGGGCAGAAGATTAACCGACAAATCTCTGATTAAGTATCAGATTTTGAAAGTGAATGCTGAGATGCAATTTCCAAATGCTATTTTACTAACATCTGCTTCTTAGGGCAAAGTTTACATCCCAAGAGTTCAATGCTTTATTCTCACACAGACCCTCTCCATACACTGCACATTACATCAAAGATGGTAAACCTCATCTTATCGTGAAGGGCATGTAAACCAGCAGCCAATGTGAAGTGTGTGCCAACAAATACACCTTGATATCCATGAGACTTGACCCTCAGACATAAACACCCCTTCCTGCACACCCCAGGCTCACACATTGAGGCAGAAGAGGGGGGCAGCATGAGGAGTGGGCTGCTCTGGCATCAAGAGCAGCAGCTGTGAAAACAGGCAGTCAGTGATGTCAGAACAGCAAGGGAGTAGCAAGAAGAGTTTGAAGTGTTTGAGTTTTATGGCAGTCCTGGAGAGGACGTGGACACAAAATGCCATCCTGAGCAGTCCAAGAGAGAAATATGGCAGGCGAAGAAAACTATTATGGTGAATTCTCTGCATTGCAATGGGCAGTTTGGCCTTCAGACAGATCCTAAGTGCTACAGGTGCAAAGTTACAACCCTTCCCCCTTCCCTTTCCTTTTTCACCTCCGATGTCCCTTCCCTTTTCCCGTGAAGGGAAAACACAGTGGAGGGCAGTGGGGGCACAGCGCCAGATGTGCCAAGTCATACCAGCAGAACGACTCCGGATCAAAGAACAAGAGGTCCAGAAGGGGAAGTGCATGTGTGAGTGTGAGCACAAAAAGAGCAGGTGGGAGTCAGGAAGGAAAACCCCTTAAAGTCGACGGGTTCTTATTCTTACACTTTTACTTTCTTCTGTAATCATGAGTAGAGATGACTGCTACAGTTTCAAGAAAAAAACATTCCTGTTCTGGCTCACAACACATTCATGGATGTTCCATCCCATTAGCTGATGTTAATGAATTTCGGACTGAAGCAGACAGAGGTTTTGTACTGCTGACTGAGCAAATTCACAGACTGGACATCACTCTGCTTGGCTGATAAACCAGCATAGAATTAGTCTGCATGCCACTTATTTCACCCATGTTCTCCTCTAGCCTCACTGTAGTCATAGGAAAAAATGTTATTAGAGTTGCAAAGGAAACATTAATAAATGTAGTTATAGGTAACTAATATATCTAACCCCAGTTCAGGTACCCATGAACCATGTGGCATATAGCTATCTGAAGTTGCTTGCTGTTTCATTTCTCCCTCGAATGTGATCAGAAGGATTTGAATGCTGTTGGAATGCAGTAAGAATGTTTAGAATGCAGTCACAGTACCGTTAGCTCACGCGTCAAATGCCGTTCAATAATTCTCCATTTCGAATGCACCTCAAAAGTTTTAAGCATGACTAAAATATTTGGTCCGGCCACAAGAAAGGGCCTGATTATGTGGAAAGCATTCAGATTGCAGTCAGAATTTTTAGAATGCCTTCCGAATATTGAGAAATATACATAGATGTTTCATTTCAATGGCATTCCGGCTCATTCCACCTCTAGTGTGATGAGAGTACAATACTTTCACCAGTTGCAGACAAATGCAATGGTGCAAACACAGTTTCCCTCTTTCATTCAGTGATAGAATGTCTCTGCTTTTAAGATTGGCACATATTCAACAACCTGTTGATGTCCAAGACTCTCATGTAACAATGTGCTTTCTTTTGGGCACAATGCATCAAGATGACTGTAAATAGGCATCACATTAAAAATATTAACCTGGACCTGAAGCTGAAAAACTACCTACCTAAAAACAACCTGGGTGACTGGGAATATACTGTGACATACTGTATATTCTGAATTCACTCTAGAGCAATAATATAACATTTGTAAGTGAGCCATAAGTGACTAACTGGCAAAGAACAATAAAGGAAGAAAAAAAAAACACTGCATCGATAGTTACTTTGAAGTGTCCATTGCACAAGAAACCACAGGGAGAAACACATACAGTATGCAATGAAAGAAAAAGCAGAATAATCAAAAGGTGTTGCTAACATCCAAATACAAAACTAATCAAAAGAAATCACACTATTGTATTGTAGTTTTGTAACTACACGTAGTATATCTATATTAAATGATATAATCATTTAAAGATCAAGTATGCTTTGCAGCTCCAGGCAAATTATATTTGGTGGGAGAGGCGCTAAAATGGCTCTGTTGCTCACGAAGGTTGCCGACCCCAGGTTTAGGGGAAGTCTACAGAAAGCTATCACAGAGACTTGAGCTGTCAGTGTCCACTGTGAGGAACATAATGAGGAAATGGGAGAACCACAGGCACCACAGAAGTGTCACACCAAGAAAAATATCTGACCGTTGGTGAGAACGGTCAAAGACGACCCACAGACCACCTCCAAAGACCTACAGTACAACATCATCTTGCTGCAGACGGTGTCACTGTGCATTGTTCAACAATTCAGTGCGCTGTGCACAAGAAAAAGCTCTATGGGACAGTGATGTGGAAGAAGCCTTTTCTGCACATACCACAAACAGGGCCGCCTGAAGCACATTTAGACAAGCCAGCTTCATTTTGGAATAGGGTGCTGTGGACTGGTGAAATGAAAATGGAGTTATTTAGTCATAACAAGGGGTGATATGCATGGCAGCAAAAGGACACAGCATTCCAAGAAAAACACATGCTACCCACAGTAAAATTAGGTGGAGGTTCCATCATGCTGTGGGGCTGTGTGGCTCAATATCAGCAGATTCTTAAGAATAATGTTCAAGAATCAGTCACGAAGTTGAAGAAACGCCGGGGCTGGATATTTCAACAAGACAACAACCCAAAACACAGCTCAAAATCTACTCAGGCATCATGCAGAGGAACAAGTACAATGTTCTAGAATGTTCATCCCAGTCCCCAGACCTGAATATCATTGAAAATGTGTGGGATTATTTTTCAGGGGTCTGTCCATGCTCAACTACCATCAAACCTAACTGAACTGGAGATGTTTTGTAAGGAGGAATGATCCAAAATCCCTTCATCCTAAATCCAGACACTCATTAGAGGTTATAGGAAGCACCTAGAGGCTGTTATTTTTTCTGAAGGAGGCTCTACTAAATATTGATGTGAATTTTCTGTTGGGGTGCCCAAATTTATGCACCAGTCTAATTTTGTTTTGATGCATATTGCACATTTTCTGTTCATCCAATAAACCTCACTTCACTGCTGAAATATTACTGTGTCCATCAGTTATTTGATAGATCAAAATGAAATGGCTGATCCAAACACCTCTTGATTTATACATGAAAATAATAGAAATTGTCAGGGGTGCCTAAACTTTTTCATACCACTGTAGCTCCTTACACCCACCATTGGTAAAATGGCAACTGACATCACATCTAAACAAACACAGCTTCCCGGTCATGCCTGGTGTCAGAAACAGAACAATGAAAAGACGTGGTAATGAAATCAGATCTGTTATCTTGGTTATCCACTATCCGTTTTGTCATAATTCTGATTTTGTTTTGACAAGAAAAAAAGACAAATAATGACTTTTTCGAGTTGTTTTCTTTTTGTTTCAGAAATGAAACATCAAAAGAACAAAGAGTGCACAGATTCAGCTACTGAACTGTCAAACAGACACTCAAGAAACTGAAGATGAAATTCATTTTCTTTGTTCAGTCTGCTTGTGTTTTTATTTGCAACACATATGTACAAATATTGTGCAGTGCTGTCTGCAACTGTCAGTTTGTATCATTGTGAAAAAAGTGAGTAAACACAGCACTCTTATGGCAGCAGCAGCCTATTATTATAAAGAAAGATGAGAGAAACCGTCTCACTGTTGCACTACATCCTCAACTGTAACTGGAACTGGAACCAAACACATTATTAGAAATGTGACGTTCTGCTCCAAAATATCCTCTTTGGCCCATGCCTTGTTCTTCCACCCATTCATGTTTGATATTAATTTTGACCTTTCATGTGTAATCCTGCTGACAGATGAAAAAAACCAGTCCCTCTTTGTTGGAGGATTAAGAAACACTGTGGGAAAAGCAGACAATGAACACCCGTATCAAAGGTCTCATATATTTTTATTCTTCAGTTTATATCAGTATCACTTAAGGATGTTGACAAAAGTTTGTTTTTTTTTGGGGGGGGGGGCTTGTTTTTGTGTTTGTGTTTAGCTCATACACTCTGATTTGCTGGTTCCTTGGAATGACAGTTCTGAATCAGATCATATTTTCACAGCTTTTGTTTTACATCAGGGTTTATATAAAACTAAAAACCTAGTAATGGTGCATTTTCATGTTGTGAAACCTTTTCACAGCAAAGTTCATTCCTCTGTGATAAGGGACATTTAATAGTTATCTTTTTTTCATTTAAAGAAGCTTCAGGTTTTCATGTTTTTATGACTCTACCATTCCTTTGAAGAGAACTAGCATAAATGTTTTATCCATGGTTTTGTCTGCCTTAATTCAGTCTGGTCTATGAGGTATGTTTGGAAAGTGGGGAATTTGGGAGTTTGACAAGAACATTAGACCTCCTTGGTTGTTCTTGGATGCATACAGTCAGAGATGGGGAAATATTTCAGCATTTACATCAGTTTTAGCAGCGTTTCAATCATCCTTGTACCTGACATTTGTCTCCATCTTTTGCTTTAATTATCCTCTTATCCTCACTTGCCTCCTGCATGTGACACTAAAACCAGATAAGATACCAGAGTTTTCTACATCCTCAGCCTTTACAGTCATTCATGAGGCTTGAGCAGTTAACCTCCCAACCTTTCCTTAAAAGAGGGTGGACATTTTCCAGCACATTGACAGAAATACAACCCCAGAGTCACCTCTTACCCATCCCTCTCAGCGATCAATAAACGTCAAAACAAATCATCCTTCTTTCACTGTGCGTGACAGTGAAAAAATGTCCGCCACTGAATTCCTGCAGTTATGTTTTTATGCCTGCAACCTAAGAGCCTGCTGTAACTTGATAAAGACACTAAATAAGTCAAATACTTTGTGAGGTATTTGCTCTGTGTTCCGGACTGAAGACAGTGGCTCTGCGTATAGCTATACATATGATACATTTACTAATATACAGTACGCTGGAAGGTATGCTGTGTGAAATCAAGTAGGAAAAATGAACAACAGGTCGTCTTGAAAAAGTGTTGGTGAATGTTGTGCATTTCACAGCAAAAGCTTTGGTTGGTGCGACACTGTCTTTCTTACTTTTCATATTTTTATGATAATAACTCAGACAAGTTCATATGACTTCAAACTATCTGAAATGACAGACATGTCAAACATTACTTCGATGTTTAGGGCCCATTTGTACTGTAAGGTTTAAATAGTCATTCACATTTGATTTAAGCTCCACCACATCAGCATATACATTTATATCAGCTCCTGCCTTGTAAACACATTACACCACTATGCCATAAAACTACAGAAATATTCAGTGAATTTCTGGCTCTTTTATGGACATTTTCAATTTGCACAAAACTTCTGAATTTAAACATTAAAAATGTATAAAAATCTTGAAAGTTTTTACTTTTGGCACAGGTGGAAACGTGACTGTAGCGATAAAAGGTGGTCAAACTCCCATGACACCACCAATCAATTCTGTGTGTAGAGGCGTTTGGCAGCTTGCTTAAGCAGCTCGTGCACCGCTACAGTACCTACTCCCTCTGGTTCAAAAATTGACCTACTGTAGGTGTGATTGTCATTGACCGGTATGAGTGCAGCTGAGACAGGACAAATCAAACTGTAAGGCCTAGTGCTTGGTACACCTGTCAGTCAAAGTGACCGTACTGTACCTGTAGTTACAGTATGTACACATATTGGCATCTGGATCATCTGTACAGGGAAGATGTATCTTCGTGTGTGGGGTAATGAGACTTCAGATGGAAATGGAACTATTTATGTCCCAGGCAAAGTTCAAGTCACACTGGGCATTATGACTGCTGTGCTGCACCTCCACATTTCTACAATACTTCTCTTTTCCTCCTCTTTTTATAGAAGGTGTCCTTTCATCACATACTGTAGCATTTTTGAGTTTGGATCCCAGTATCTATCTTCACAAGTAAAAGGCTAAAACAAAGGTACAACAAAATAAAACCAGTGCATTTTTCATTTTTAATAGCCACTGTGGAGAAGGGGGACATGCTAAACATTGCTTATTAAAGTTTGGTTTTGTTGCAAAAAAGGACCATTTCTTCAGTGTCCAGGACATACTGTATTTGCTGACAATGGGTAGTATAAGGCAGTTAACTTTAAAGATAAAAGGCACCTTGTTTAATTTCATCTGGTTTGTTTGTGTAGTCTGAAAATGTGATAGTGAACACAGATTGGACACATTTGCAATGTACTGATGTACTGTTATTTCTCACAGACAAGTAAAATGAAGGATTTTACCTTATGTTTTGACTGCAGTCATTCTCAGAAATGTCACGTTATACAATAGATAACTATTAAAGTGTTCAAGAGATGGTAATATGAACCTGACTGAACAACTTTGCAGTGCAAACACATCAATATTATATGTACTGCATATTGGCCCTACTCAACAGTACTCTTGATAATTGCTAAAATCTGTAGTGACAGTCACAAGTTCAGTAGCTCTTAATCCTACTGTAGGTTACTTTAATTTTAATGTTAAGATGAAGAGCACAGTAGCTGGGCATGTGGCGTGGAAACAGCTCATGTACAGTATAGCCTTGGACAGAGTCATATTACCCAAGGAAATTGAACGTTATGCACCTGTGAACAAGACAAAAAAAGATTAATGGGTAAAACAGACCAAAAAGAGGTGACAAATGTTGAAATACAACACTGTGGAGGCAGGTGAAATGTTTCCTTTTGTGTGCAGATGGGCAAATAGTTTGTCTCGAGACCTCCCACCTGCACAAGAGCCGACTTGTTTCTTCTCTTTGTCCTGAATATCCCGCCGAACTCATAGCTTTAAATCTCATCTCTGTTCTGTTTCTGTATCACACCTGCATTTCATCAGACATGCAGTACAGTATATCTGTCACTGCAGAGCTCGTGTTTCCTCTCCTTTCTGTCTGAATTGTGCCATTTCCCTCACATATCTTTCATGACTTCATTCTTATCCGTCCCTCTGTCTGTCCTCCACTGCATTTTTAACCTACTTGCACAGTTTTTCCTGTATTATGTCTCATCTTCTCCACATCTGTCACCACTGCACTGGTGTCTTGTTTAACTTGAGGCTGTATGTGCCTTCGGTGTGTCTCTTAGCAGGAGAGTAGCTGTGTTTTCCTTCCTCGGGGTTAGAGAGTGAAAGAGAGCGCACCGCTTTTGTGTTTACACCTGCATGTTAAGAGGCCCATCTGGCATCAGTCTGTCAGTGTACGCACAAACAGGGCATCACTCAGTGGCCCCGGATTATCCACCGGAGGCCTCCAACTGTCTGTTGCTGTCTAGGGTTTGATTAGTGCACTGTTTTTCCCCAAATAAAAGATGTGCCACGAATGTGCACATATTCTTCCACTGTCGGTGCAGTTGTTGAAATATGTCGCAGCTCAGGGAATGTGCATTTTAGACGCCGCAGTTAATCACAGAATTCAGCAACCTCTGCTGGCCAGCAGTGTCTTTCTGGAGCTGCAGAAATAGTTTAAAGGTTGTTACTATGATTTAAATCTTTCATGCATGAATTATTAAAACACCGGGGATTTGGCATTTTTCAGCATTTCCAAGATATTTGGAGTGAGGTAGTGGTTAAAATGGCCGTGACTTTAGTTTGTGTGTGTAACTATGACAAGTCCTGAAAGGTTCTTTTTTTTTGTAGTCATTTAAAAAAAAAAAATCTTGACTGTGTGTTTATATTTCTGTTCATTTTTCTTCTTTTGGCCAGTAATTTGGTTAATTTACTTTATTATTTGTTTCGTTTTTCTTATTTTTGTTTCCTTTTTAGGCACTTCTCAGCTACTTTGCTGATTTTGTTCATTTTTTCTTGTTATTTTGTTTATTTTTGTACATTTTTTTTGTTTTTTTGCATGTAATTTGGTTCATTTACAGTGGGGCCAATAAGTATTGGACAACGTAAAAATGTGCAAGTTCACCCATTTAAAAAGATACGAGAGGTTTGTAATTTTCATCATAGCTTCACATCAAGCTTGAGAGACAGAATGTAAAAACAAAAATCCAGGAAATCACATTGTATGATTTTTAAACAATTTATTTGTGAAAATGGGAGGCCAATAAGTATTGGGCAG
>JAQQAE010008682.1:0-15055 GCA_029823295.1 Pseudamia nigra | reverse complement strand
TTCTTCATTTTGTGGATATTTTCCTTTTATTCAATGTCTGTTATTTACTTTGTCCATTTTTTCTTCATTTCTTGGATACTCTGTCTATTTTGTTTGACTATTTTTTTTAGTGTCCTAATTATTTTTGTTCATTTTTCTCTTTTATTTTGTGGATATTTTGCTCATTTTTGAAAAAGTTTTGTTCCTTTTTTCTTACATGTCTGTTGATTTAATGCTCGTTTTCTTAACTGTGATTTCAAGGTCAGCTTTAACACACCTTACTGTGTTTACATTTAAATAGAAATAACAGAAAAAATGCATATAATGTGGACTTTTGAGTTTGGGTTCTATTACACAAAAGATTTACTCTACTTTGTTTAAGTGGCCTTAATGATAATGTCTACTCTGATTACAACACCCAACCATAAGATGTGATGTAATTATTTATTGTGTGCACTTGTATTATGTGCCAAATCCACACTCAAGAGAGCAGAGTGGTGCAAGGGCAGTGTTTGAAAACCATTACGTCTTCACCCAAAGCAAATATGCACTTATTCAAATCCTAATCAGTGTCTGGAGTCTCTGTTGTTGTAACTCGAAGCAGGAGTTTAAACCTTCCACTGCACACATTTACTGAAATTGCCTTAGATTACTTTTCTGGCATAATCTGCAAGAACATAGATGGTTGCTCAAGTGAAAGCTGTGTTGAAAGCACTGTAAGTATGAATGAAAAATGTAAAAAAATAGCGAAAACGAGCTATGTCTCCTTGAAGGTGATTAGGTGATTTTCAGCGATATTATGTTGTCCGTTACAAAAATGAAGATTTTAATTGAAGGTTTTTCCTGTCACAGGGTTTTCGGGAGATGTTTCTCCTTACTCCAAGATGACAGACACTGTATTTAGAACACAGAAGTATTACTGATTTGACTTGGGGTACACAAAGAATACTGACTGGAAATGTTACAGAAGTGTTAATAACATAATGCCGTCTATCCCAACCTTAGACTGGAACTCAAAATGTGGAACAATCCTGTTTTAATTGGGACATCCTGTTGACTTATTTTTGTTGCTTTTACAAACTTAAGTAGAAAAGACACACATTAATAATTCACCAGAACATAGAAATAAAATTTTTGATACTCAAAACTTCCAAGAGGATCCTGAGATGCCCGACTAGAAATGTCTCCCCCAATGTTTAAACAAAATCTACACCCTTGTCAGGAGACTTGAAATTTATATTTTTGTAACCTGCTGTGATATGAAATTAAAAACAGTACAAAGACCTACACAGAGCTGTGATCACATACGGGAGAAAACTAAAGTGTGTGCAAGCTCTTGGTTTTAATCACTGGCAAAGATTGTGTGGCATTGGCTGACAAATGCTACGCTCCAGGCTGATTATACTAGACTATAATACATATACAACAAACAGACACTAACTCTACTTCCAAGAAGTCATGTCTCTGTGTAAAATGTAAAGAGGAACAGAATGTGCTGATTTTCAAAACACTGAAACCCCACGTTAAATGGAAATAGCAAAAAGACAATATAACATATCAAATGTTAAATTAAATGCTCATTTTGAATTTAATGCCAGCAACATGTTTCTAAAAAGTTGGGCCAGGGTCATGTTCTCCATCTCTTCCTTTAACAACACTGCAAACATTTCAAAACTGAGGACACCAATTCTAATTCCAAAGTAGGATGTTTTCTCACCATAGCTTGATGCAGAATGCTAGTCAAGCTATTTTGCATTTCATAATGCCCCAAATGTTTTTTCAAGAGGTGAGGTGTAAGGACTGCAGGCAGGCCAGGTTAGCTCCTGGACTCCTACTATGGAGCCATGTTGTTGGGATATATGCAGAATGTGGTTTGGGACTGTCTCGCTGAAATAAAGGCATTCACTGAAGTGTTTCCAAAAACAGAACATCGTCCACTTCACTTCAGTCTGTCTTAAATGAGTTAGGGTCCAGAGATGGTGGCGGCAGTTCTGATCTGGTTTATATAGCATTTCATCTTTGCATGGTAGAGTTTCAGCTCTCATTTGTTGATGCAGCAACAACCTGTGTTCAAAGACAATGGTTTTTAGAGGTGTTTGAGCCCATGGAGTCATGTCGACTACATAATCAGTTTTAATACACCACCTGAGGGCCTGAAGATGGCACTAATTCACTAGTAGTTTTCAGTCTTCTCCTTTGAATCCTTTAATTAAATTATGAACTGCAGAGAATTAAATGCCAAATTCCAGTACAGTGCGAAAAATTATTCTTAAACCACTGCACTATTTCCAAACAGTCTTTTACGGAGTGGTAAATCCCTTGCCATCTTTACTTCAGAAACACTAAGCCTCTCTGCTCTTTTTATACCCAGTCATGTTGCTAACCTTTTGCTAGTTTTTTCCAGGTGTCTTTTAAGCATTTCAACTTTTCCAGTCTTTTCTTTTTACTGATTTTGTGGTCGACACAATGGTGCAGTGGTTAGCACCAGTGGCGTTAGCATGTTCTCTCCATGTCTGCGTGGGTTCTCTCCGGGTATTCGGGCTTCCTCCCACAGTCAAAAACATGCACTAGTTAATTGGTCACTCTAAATTGTCCGTAGGGATGAACGTGTGAATTGCTGTCCATCTCTCTGTCAGTCCTGTGATGAATGAACTGGCCACTCATCCAGGGTGTAACCCCGCCTTTGCCCTACATATGTCAGCTGGGATAGGCTCCAGTGCCCTCCCAGACCTTTGCGAGGATTAAGGGGTAGAAAATGAATGAATGATCCTAATTTTAAAATATGCATTCAATTATCACAGAGACAAGAGAATTTTTCAGTTTCAGTATTTCATGCTGTCTTGGACCTTCAGTGTTTTGCAAATCCTCACATTTTGTTTCTGATGACATTTTACACAGCAACAAAACTTTTCTGGAAACTTCTTTGCACATACTCCATTTAAATTTGATGTTGGCTTGAGAGCATGCCAGCGCAGCTTCAAAATAGCACATCTCTGTGGATTAGCTCTTATTAATATTGGTGTGATGAGGGAGGTGAAGCTTCATGTAGTGCAATGTCTCTGTAAGTACAGCTGAGTGAGTCAAATGAATCCAGGCTGCCTTACCAGTAATTACCCCACTCAATCATGGTTCCTGGCTGGAAGAAGAAATAAAGAAAACACAATATTTTTCATTAGAATAAAAGAGGCATAATTTACTGCTGTCCACAGTGTAAATGGATAGTTTCTGCTTCTTTCCAGAGTAAACGTATTAACACAAATAAATGATAGAGATGTAACACAGGTATTTTGTCATAGTGGAGATAAGTTGTAGTAACTACACCCTAAAGCTTCTTCAATCATTCTCTGGAGCTTAAGACAACAAACGCCCTGCTGTTTCAAAGATTTAATCTCAGACTGTGATGAGGGATAATAGCTTGAATTCATCACATGTCATGGCAGCGCTGATCTGGAGACAGTTTTGTCTTTCAGATTAAGAAAGCATGACTTGATCTGCAGGAGCTGAACTGTACGCCTGCTTCTGATTTAACCACAACTCTAAGTAAAATCATGTGCCACTGGTAAAGACATGATGTAACACATCACTCGACCACAATGTTAAAGAGGTAAAGCAGGTTTGTGAGGTTGTGGGTAATAATGAAGAAGCAATGTATATGAATGGAAGAGCAATGGTTTAAATGGGAAAATGTGAGCAGATAAATTGAAAGAGTAACGTTCTCCCTTCTCGCTACAGCTGCAGTTTGTACCCAGACCTCAAATCATGTCTGTAGTGATGAGCATGCCTCTGTGATAAAACAATAAAGTATCATAATGTCGATTTTACATCATAATGTTTTGGGAAGAAAAATAAATATTATAAAAGGACGAGAAATTTGCATTTGATCTCATCAGAGCAAATTACAGAATGACAGAACTCAAAAATGCATAAAATCTCTCACAATTACTCAGGAATTAATGATGATGATTTATTGTTACGAATAATTTATTGTTATCATAATTTAATCAATATAAAGACCAGAACTCAGAGGGCACTCATAGTGAAACAAGGGCGACACGGTGGTGCAGTGGGTAGCACTCGTGCCTCACAGCTAGAAGGTCCTGGGTTCAATCGTGTGTGGAGTTTGCATGTTCTCCCCGTGTCTGCGTGGGTTCTCTCCGGCTACTCCGGCTTCCTCCCACAACTAAAAACATGTACTAGGTTAATTGTATGCCATAGTTGTGAATGTATAGTCATGAGGTCTCAGCCTCAAATTGTGAAGCACCTAGCGATAATCAGTGATTATGATTGGCGCTATACAATAATAAAATTGATAAATTGATGTGGTGAATCATGAAATTTGAAAGGTTTTTCACCCAGTTGCATCTTTAGTGTCTTTAACATTGTTTTCGTCTTTTGTTTTTTATTTTGTTTTTGTCTCTTCATATTCTTTGTCTTTTACACTGCTGTCATTTTTTGTGTTGCTTTCATTATTTTTTATTGCTTGTCTTTTGCAGTATTTTTGTCCCTTTGTGCCTTGTATTTTTTTTTTTAATCTTTTACACATCTTTCTGTTGTTGCATCCTTTATGTAATATTTGTCTTGTTGCATCTTTTTTCTAATTCTTGTCTTGCTGCATGATGCAGGATGCATCAGGCAGGCAGGATGCTCTCACCTGATTTATTTGTGTATTAAAGTAATATACATTTTATTTTGGCAGTGACTCTGCTCGGGAGATGCTCTGGACAATCTGGCCAAACTTAACACAGACGGCCACTGTTTTGAAGCAACAAAACAACCTGAGACATAGTGGCTTAGAACAGGAGGAGGATGGGGTGGAGGAGGGTGAGCTTCCAGAGCGTTAGTCAGCTGTGGAGGGCACAGAACGGTGAGAATGAATGACGGCTGCCTGGTTATAAGGCTGCCTAACAGGGGTGGGAAAGGTGGGAAGAATGCGACTGGACAGAAAACAGGCTCGTGAACAGCTTTCTGTACCTGTCTGAACTATGCACATGCTTCATTTTGAAGTCTGTTTTATCCTGTGACTTTTATGTCATTTTTGTCTTTTATAAATTCTTGCAAAGCATGAATAACCATTTGGCTTCTAGATCTTTTCCTTTTATTTGAATAATATTAACCTGACAATCACAGATATCAGCTGCTGTGAGCCTGTTTACCATGAGAAGATTTTTGGCCATATTGCCCAGCACTAGTGTTGGCTCACAGGGTGGACTAATCCAGGTGATGACTTCATTTGGAATCTCCTCCTTCCGCGATCTGTCACTGTTTCAAATTGTGGCTTGATATATGAAAGAACGACAACTTCCAATCTATGTTTTTGTTCCTTTTTGTTTTGCAGGAATTTAGTTCTTTTAATACTATGACTCTGTTCCACATTTTATGATGTCAGTGTTGCTACATCTTATACACTAAGGCATGAGTGATTTGTTTAAAGAAATACAAACTAGCCAAACAAACCAGACTATATTTTATTTCATTTCATTTTGGAGTCAAACCTTTTCCAGCTCTGGCACAGCTCATGTTATACTGTGGTGATGCCAAGAACAGAGTTGTCAACTTTCCCATGAAAGTTTACAACAAATACTGATTTCTGGGTTTGGTTTGACTTGTCCTAATGTTGCACACAATAGATGAAGAGCAAGTAACTTAATAAAAGTTGTTCACCCCATGAGTTTTTTTGGTTTAATGAACGTTTTTGTTAATATTTATAATAAATGCAGAGTTTTGGTTATATTTGGCAAAACAGAAGCACGGGTCAGTACAAACAAACATACAGTTCTGTAAATGATTAGATGGATACTCACCCTGAGCTGGTAAGACCTGAGCTCATAGATGTTGGGCCCCTCTCGGGGAATTGGCTCATTCCAGAAGCTGAACTCCAGGAGGAGCTGGTTCCTGCGAGACAGCAGCATCTTACCCCGCTCCTTCCTGTACGCTGTGAACTCCTGCCGACGGACAGACACCAATCACTGAGCTGCACTTTGACCAAAGGACACACTGAGATCAGCACAGTATTAAAGCACTAAGATGCACATGAGCAAGGTTTTTACCTTGTTCTGTCGGAGCTTGTTCATCACCTCTGTGAGAGCTGGGTATCCACCTCTGTAACGCCACAGATGAACTGCAAGACAAATATATCAGAACTGCAACATCACATAAAAACAATCTACACAGGATTCAGCGTTAAAAATATTTTACAATAAGAGAGTGCCGACAGTTGTCTGACATTTAAATTTACCACATTTAAATACACATTGTGTATTTTCTGCTGCTCCCTGTTGGGGTCTTAATCAAAAGAGCAGACAATGCTGACTGCAGCACATCATCATAATGAACAGCCTGAACATGTTCTACATGACTTGTTATTCAGGATTTCATCAAAAGATAAATACACAAAATAGCTGGCACTTGAATTAACATCACATTTAGTGCTGCAAATTCACAGCATATTTGATTGTAGTGAGAAAGGTTAAAAATTCACACTTTAATAAGACCCTAAATGGTGATGTTACCTTAATAATAAGGATGTGACATCCTTGACCAAAGGAAACAAAACTACTAGTCATATAATCAAATGAAAACATTATTCAATATATTTGATATAATATAAGGAACAAAAGTAAAAAAATACA
Organism: Pseudamia nigra; assembly: GCA_029823295.1. NCBI lineage: Eukaryota > Metazoa > Chordata > Actinopteri > Kurtiformes > Apogonidae > Pseudamia > Pseudamia nigra. The sequence goes on along the minus strand of JAQQAE010008682.1, from coordinate 8,447 downwards.
TACAATTTTCATCAATATAAAATATACTGAATGTTTGACACTCAATTTTTGCACATTATATTTTACATATTCATTTTACATTTTTACTTTATACTAGTACTGTATAAAGGAAAGTAAGTATAAAACAAGACAACAGTATTAGTTTAAGATATTTCACATAGAAGAGCTTCATTTTCACTGAAAAAAAAATAAAGCAAAAATCGATTCATTAAATTAGCCAAAATGTCTAATTCAGAACACAGACATTCAGATTGGAGACAGAGAAGTAATAACTACAAAATTGAATTATGGACACTAAGGCTACGTTCAGACTGCAAGCCCAAGTGCCCAATTCAGATTTATTGCCCAGATCTGATTTTCTTGGTTGACAGTTCACATTGCTCTTTAAAATGTGTCATATATCACATTCCAGTATGAACTGTTGACGTTCCTGAACCGACCCACATGCACAAAAGAACAAACAGATTTGACCTTCTGTGATCAAAAGCTCATGCATGATCTGTTGTTAAGAGACAAATCATACGTGTGTCTGATCATAGTAAAATAGACAACAAGATACAACTGCAGTTTCACTGAAATCAGCTGCCCTTTGATCAGTATGAATTATATTGATCTCTATGCCAGACTGATGGAAAGAAAAGTGTGTGGAGACTGTCTACAAAGTGCAAGAATAAGAGATGGCAAACATAATATTCAATAACTTCACAATGAAACACTGTATGGATATGAAAATTAATACCTATACTTATTATCTTCTCATAGTGATACTACAACCCTTAATCTAGGAGAAAAAAGAAATTCATCATAATATTATTTTGCCGCTTATGAGCCATTGATCGATTGTGACTATCTATATAATTTTACCTCAGTGAGTTTTCAGAGGTGTCACACAACAGTCCACTGACAACATACACAAAACTGTCTTAAATGTTTACATGAGGGATCTTTGTCAGCACAGAATTATGACGAATGTCGGCTGAGAATGACATAAAAGACACATCAATTCTGATAGGACAGTTCAGACTCAGGTCGCAATGAAAAACGGTGCACTTGTATCCGATTTGAGACCACATATGGAAATGGCCCAAATTGGGCTTAAAATGATCAGATTCCAGGTGATGTTCTCATTGCCAAGAAACAGACAGACCTGGGCCACATACAGGCAAAAAAAAAAAAAATCGGATTTGCGCCACTTGCACCTGCAGTGTGAATGCAGCCTAACAACCTGCAGTCACCCTGAAGAAATCTAATTAATAAAATAGTATGTCAAAGACATAACACATAATGTATTAATGTATGTCCTCACATAATGTGCCTGTCTTCTAAACTATTACAGATCTATTGATTCAGTATTGTACTTTTGTACAGAGGCAACAGACACACACCACATGCATTACTTTAATGACATGTGTCAATATGGACATGCAGTGAAACAACACAGTGCAGATCAGATGTGTAACACTGGGGTTAGGTTGATAAGAATCATCCTACCAGCCTGGTCTTGTTCACCATACCAGGTATTCCAGGTGCCCACCAGCTCACATGGGTAGTACTTATCAGCATGGATGGAGGGTAACACTTCCTCACTGTAATCAATAAAAACAACTGATTCAAGTTTCAAACACTGCAAAAATAAATAAATAAATGATTTGCAGTAAAACTTATTTCTATTTTAAGCCCACAAATTCTGAAAGAAATCACACGCTTTACTGTCATGTGTCTTCAATCTAATGTTGCACAGCCCAAATTAGCTGTAAACTACAAGTGGGTGACCTCAAGTCATCTGAAGTATGACCAAGGTTGTCCTGCTTGTCAGTCACTTCACAGGAATAGACTGCTTTAGGTTATTTTTACTCTGCACAGTACTCATGCTGCACCTGCTTCAACTACAATAACAGCAGGGAGATTGAAGGAAGGATTACACTGAAAAACACTCACCAGAGTTTGTTGTATGAATCCAGGCACTCTGGCTTGACATTATGGACTGAAAATAAGGGTGTTGTATTTGAAAACAAACTTGTCATAAATATAGGCTAAAATGTGCATTCTATATATGCCATATTTTGAGAGCTACTTACATTGAATTTTGTAGAGGTTACTTTCCTCATTCTTGGTCAGTAAGTTTGAGTGTGCATCTTTCCTGGGATCAACTTTCCTCACAAACAGGGACTTGAACCAGCTGTCCTCTCTGTGTCTACTGCTTGAAGCTGCAAATCCCCTGCAAACAAACAAACAAACAAACCTGAGTGGTTTGGTGCGAAAGTGTCATTATCTCCAGAGACGATCAAGTTACGGCAACACTGACTTCCTAACCTGATAAGACTTGCAGATAAACTAATCTTATATGAACTGACAACAATAACAGTGGATTATATTTGACCTCAGGTTTACTGCACTATGCAACAGCTTTACAGTCAAATAATGAGTGATCCTGATATGTCACTGCAGTCTGAGCATGCATTTGGAGATGTACAGGAAATACAACATGGAATATTAACTCTAGATGGGTCAGAATAAATAATAATACATGGTACTTGGAGGGATTTTAAAACGACAAATTGACCTTGAGCGTCTGATCTGTGAGGCTCAAAGACAAAAGATGAAAGAAAGTGGTATTTTCCCGTTTTTATCCGGAGATACACGTGTCGTTTTCATTTAAAATCCCAGAATTCCTATCATTTCGGTGCAGCTTCCATGTAAGTCAAAGCTGAAGGCCAGTGAGAGGGGCTAGCAGCCAAACAGGCTAGCTCGCCCGGGCTGTTAGTCCGTGGTCACTACACAAACCTGATGAAAAACACACTCACTAAACAACATTACACACTGCTGAGATAAACACTGAACACGGACACTGATTAGAGCCAGACCTGCTCCAGACGACCAGCTGTCCGGCCGGCGGGGCCCTGGTTTTAGCCCGACCTAAGCCTGTGCTCAGTCTGTGAAGGACTCCAGTCGCCATCTTCCATTGAGCTGATGCACAGAGCGGGGATGATACCGCCCGTGGCCACCAGGGGGCGCTGCGGCACCACAGCGGACACACTGAGACGTGGAGTCAACAGAAACAGAAAAACAGAAAAGGAAAAGTACTGTTTCTTACTCTTTCTAATTCTAATGACTCCAGTAGAAGCAAACGCATTCATTAAAATAAATACTTGAGTAAGAGTGAAAAAAGTTCTGGGTAAAAATACTACTCACGTACTGAGTAACTTTATAACATAACATTTCTGGAAAATATTGGGTTCTAACAAGTTATTCATTCACAAGTAATAACAGTGTACAATATAATTTATAAATGATTTTCACTAATACAGTGACAGATCCAGAAGCAGATGACAAATTTATCAGACCACCACCCAAAGTGGCGCTAAATTAACAGTGTAGGTAATTACCCTTTTTTAACCTTTCTGTAACGGTTACTACACAGCTATGTGCAAGCACTTTAATTAAATTTTTTAATAATAAAATAATGCACAAATATACCCTCCGCTGGGACCTGCTGTTGTTTTGAACTGTGAAATATATCGACCTTTGGATGACACAGAATTTCCTCCAGTTAAACAATTCAAAATCAGAATTTTTTAAAATACCGTAGTAAAGCTCATTATTTTTATTTTTTAAGAAATTACAGTTATTTATTTGCATTCTTGAACAGAAAAATTAGTTTTAGTGGTTGAATATTATACAGTACTTGATTTATTTCTGACCTTTAAGAGAAGTCCAGTGTGTTTGCCCAGATATGGATATAAACATGAATTCAGTTTGAAATTGCTCACTGTTTTTCAAAATAGTAAAATGTCAAGAACTCAATGAAAAGGAACGAATCTGCATCAAAACACTTAATAATGTTGGGTGGTCTTTGAAACAAATAGGACAGATGGTCTAATAAACTTGTGGAGCTCTGTGTATAAAAATACATAATGTTAAACACTGTTTACTGTGAGAAAAAAATAAGTGGATGACAGCATTTGCTTATTGTAAGTTACATTCCTTATTTTGTTTATTTATTTAATTTCTTTTGTTGATATTTATTCAGTTTTTGTTAACTTTCTCAATTGTTTTGCATGTTTTATTGCTTATTTTGATTTATACTCTTTATTTTGCCAGTTTTTGGTAAATTACTTGATTATTTTGTCACTGTCACTCAATTTATCATTTATTTTGTTTATTTTTGTGTATTTTGTTATTGATTTTGTTCATTTTCTTGTTTATTTTGTTGCTTGTTTTGGTTATTTTGTTCATTTATTTTATTATTCCTGTTTTGTTTGTTAACTGATATTTTTCTTGATTATTTTGTTCCATCTTGCTCAGATTTGTTATTTTGTGAATTTCCATTCTTTTGATCTGACTCTTTCTCATCATCTGTGTATGGCTGTGTTTTGTAGACGTAGACTTTTTTCCATCACAAATAAGTAAGAGTAAAATGTGTTCTGCAAAACAACAGCTCTCAGAAGTGCATTTGTTTGACAAAACTCAAACAAGTACTCCATATAAAGGAGTAAAAGTATTTGAGTACTCCTAAAATTGACAAAGCAAGCAGCAGCATGAACTAAATTAAGCAAAATGAGTAACAAAATTGGACCAAAATTCCTAATAATCTAAAATAATGTCTGTATTTTTAATGTATTGGCTATATTTTACCCTTTAAATATAAGATAATAATACGTTTAAGAATGAAGATTTAATTGATTTAGTTTATTGCAGTGTATTATCAAAATAAACAAAATAAGCAAAAATTGTCATTCTTGTTACACATTACACATGTTTTCAGAATACATTTAAATAAAATAAAAATGTTATGGTTTAGGGATGTACTGTAGATATTACTTTGGTTTGTTGTGAATTTTTGGTCCCAAATCAACACAATAAGCAGAAAAATGAACAAAAACAGTCAAGAAAGTTAAATAAAGCAATTAAAATTTCCAACTTAAGTAGCAAAATATGACAAAACCTCCAATAAACAGACCTAATGTCTGTATTTTTAAATGTATGCAAAATGAATGCAGGTATCGTAACATTTTTTATGTACATATTTACACTTTAAATGTAATGTAATATGTACAAAAGTGCAGATTTAAAGCTTTATTCACAGCAACAGAATCAGGGCATGGCTAGGGGAGTCAGTCTGTACTCCATCCCAAAAAACAAATCAAGCTAGGGTCACCAGCTTCAACACAGCCCTACAGGTTGGTATTGGGACTATGTTTTAAAGACTAAAGGTCAAAGGTTAAAGCCACAGGGTCATAAAAGTTCAATATCAATTTTGGCGCGTAGCACGTAGTGGCCTGAATAAAGTATGACATAAAAGACACATCAATTGGGGGGGGGGCTCTATTTTTACGTGGAGGACCTTGAGTTGAGGTCTAGTACCATCACGAAAAAAGTTTCAATAAATCAAGGCAATGTCTTGTCAGTCCTGTTGTAGGGGGCAGAATGCTGGAGAATAACTCAAAAGACAGTGAAAATTTCTCACTCCACATAAAATAACTACGTAAAATTTGTAAGAAATACTGCCCAACCATAATATCAAACAACACAATGCATGATAGGCCTGGGCAGAGAGACATCATGACCTACTGTAAATGAAACAGTGCAGAGTCCGATGTTTGGGACACAGTATCAGAAAAGAACTTAACGCTATGACCAAAACGGCTTTGAATTGGACACCCACCACCAGAAAGTAGAAGGAATAGAGGGAGACCAAAATAGACATGGGGAAAGATACTAGAGGGTGAGGAGGGCATAGGGAAGCCCTGGATGAAATTGAAAAAATACAAAGTCCATCAACTCAAACTAACCAAACTTGACAGAGGGGTAGTCAGGATAGGGGGAAGGGTTACTATGGCAACCACCTAATTTGTATAGCAATTAGTTAATAAATTAGGTAATTAAAAAAAACAATTTTGACTTATAGTACCAAAAACACTATAGCTTAGACTCCATCCATCAAATTACTCTGACCTAGACCTTGAACACTGGTAGGGTCTGAAATTATTGCACTTTGACTGGCATACATATCCAGGTATGTAGGTTAAATATGTCTATACCCCTCAGTTATTGACTATGCTGACTGAAATATGCTGTGACCTTTACGGAAAAGGGCAGGGTCATGGTCAATTTTAAAACTGGTGGGTGGGGCATTTGCCATTTCATAACTTCTTGTTATCAGAGCTAGGGCCACCACATTTGAACATAAGTTAGAATCTGTGTGGATCTGCATTACTGTTGAGTGACATTCTAGTTTTGACTTATTGTTCATTTCAATGTAATGTTTTGAACACTGCATGTCATTCACAACAATACATATATTAAATATATACAAGATGTGTAGGTTATATCAGATTGAGCTGCCTTGACTGTATAAATGTGATTTGTCGTGCTTTGGCTTTGCCACACCAATTGGGTGTTACCTACTGTTTGCAATATTGGTGTCGGGCTCAGGAAAAAGACAATAGGATTCCAGAAATTACATCCTTTTAATAAATAATACAAATGAGCTGATATGTGCATGCTGTAAGGCCTAGAGGAAGAGAATGTCAGTGCATATCCAGTTACATGTGGATGATAAAGTGGGTGATGGAGCAGCAGCCATGGAGGAATTCGCTGCAGTTGAGATTGATTTATTATTTGACACAGGGACACTGAAGCTAACGGGGACCACATTGCTAAAGTCCTCTTGGCATGAGGAGAAAGACTACTTACCACCAGAGGAATTCAGAAACTATGGAGGGATTTGTTCTAAGTTCAAAGACATGAATCATAAGGGAGTGTTTTCTCCGTGAAGCATTTTTGAATAACAAAAGACAAAAGGTGGATATGTCTGGGAATTCAAAGTATGATCGTTTGCTCTATAAATTTGACCTTTTAAACTTATCACAGTGGGCTGCGTGTGGAAAGGTTTGATAAATTTTCATCTGAGCGTGTGCTTTTAGTTGTTTAAACATCATCAACCATTCTGATATGGGGCTCAGATTAACAACTTGAGAAGAAAACAGCTTCTGCTGCTTTTCAAACAGCACCGTTTTATTAATGAAATGAATCCGATGAGGTTTTTTTCCAAGTAAAACCAGTTCCCTTTAAAGTAACGGTTCTCATCTGGTGTCACCCCATCTGAGTATATTTGGAGCAAAACACGTATTGTCATCATGGCATTCATATTCACAACACAAAATAATCAAAAAAATATCCACAGAATGAATAAAATGAAGAAAAATTAACATATAATACAACTGACAAAATGAAAAAACTAAACCAAATGATTGAGGAAAGAAATAAAAACGAAGAAAATAACCAACAAAACAAACAAACATGAACAAACATAAGCATTAATATGGAACTTGAAAAAAGTAACAGACTAACCACCAAAACAAAAAAATGAACCAAGTGAAACATACAATGAACAAAACAATACATTCAGTGAGCAGAATGTATAAAAACAAAAAAGAAAATAAGAAAAATACTCCACACAATGTACAAAAAAGAATTTTAGTAAAAATTAACAAATATTCCTCAAATTGATCGTAAATTTTAAAAAAATCAAGAACAAACAATGCATAAGTGGAACAAAAAAAATTAAATAATCAACATCCACAAAAGTTCCAAAATGAACAGAGATGAACACTGTGAACAAAATAACAAAAGAAATGACCAAAAGTGAACAAAACATGCCACAATGTGCAATTCACAAAATGAACAGAAATGACAAAAAAACTCAACAAAATAGACAAAAAAGTTAACTAAGCTCACCAACAAAGCAATTACAGTATATATTATCAGAATGAAAAAAGAACAAGAGCACCCATAAAATGTCCAAATATGGCCAAAATGAACTAAATAATCCACAAAATTGACAAAAATAAATAAAAAATGAACAAAACATTCCACAAAATTGACAAAAACGAACAAAGTAAATAACAAAATTAACAGAAATATACAAAAAAAATAGTCATAAAATTCACAGAAATGAACAAACTCATCACCAAAATATACAAAAATTAAGATAATAGTCAAGAAAATGAATAAAATGAGAAACAAAAAGAATGAAAATTGTAAACTCATTCTGAACAGAATTTCTAGGTACAGGCAGGGTGAGGAAGATGTCTGGTGCTGTGGCGTCAAGATCTCACCGCTCCTTTTTTCCGATGATGTGGTCCTGTTGGCTTCATTGAGCCATGACCTACGGCTCACACTGGGGCGGTTTGCAGCCGGGTGTGAAGCGTCTTGGATGAGGATCCGCACCTCCCGATCTGAGGCCATGGTTCTCAGCTGGAAAAGTGTGGAATGCCCACTGCAGGTCGGGGATAAATTCCTGTCCCTGTGGAATAGTTTAAGCATCGTGGGGACTTATTCACAAGTGACGGGAAGATGGACTGTGAGTCTCGGTGGTTTTGTTGGGTTTACTCTCTGTATAGTCATAAGATTTCGGCCTTGAATTGTAAAGCGCCTAGAGATAA
>JAQQAE010008681.1:0-15057 GCA_029823295.1 Pseudamia nigra | reverse complement strand
GGGGGTGGCTGTGAGGCGTTCAGGGGAGCACAGCCAACGCTCTGACCTTGGGAGCAATTAGCATGACCACAGAGAGTGAGAGACAGAGACAGAGAGTAGGAGAGAGAGAAAAGGAGGGGGGCGTCTCAGCAGAATAAAGAAGGAGGTAATGCAAAGCACCCCCACCTCACTACATCTGCAAAAAATGGATGGAGCCCTCTGAGGGCCCACTCAGGACACAAGGCCCTGGTCTTACCAACCTCCTCCTGTCTCACAGCCTCTTCCCGAGCCCCTCTAAACTCCCCTGCTGCCTCATAGAGCTCCCCAGTGCGAGCCAGGGGCCCAGGTCTCCGCCTTGAGGAAGCTGGAGCCTCATCTCTGTCTGTTCTTCAGACTCGCTCTCATTAGACCCTGCGTGTCATATTTGATTTTGTAGGTCATTAGGTTCCGTAAGGTCGCTCGTGTTTGAGGTGAAATAATACTGCGTGGGGGATTTTTTTTTTTTTTTTTTTTGCACATTCCAAAGCCCTTCTTCTCATTTCAAATACAGAATGAATTAACCAGAGTGAGATCAATAATGACATTGAACTCCCTCGGCATGTAAGTATGCACACACTTCCTCCAAACATGTAGACATGCCCATTAATTAGGTCGTAATTTATCATAGCATTTTGCAGTGGTCCTCAGTCACACAATCTGCTTCTATCTTTAATAATCAAAAGTATGGGGACACTTTCTCTGGGCTCATTTGCAACACCTGTGCTTTCTTCAAAGGCTGCAGCCGTTTTTTAACATTAACATGCGAGGCTGTGTTTATACAACCATGTATTCTTCCAGCGTAGGAATGCTTCCCTCTTCTCCCACCCCCCAATCTACCTGGGAATCTAATTTCAATTGACTGCCAGACAGTGGAGGTTTGAGGTTAGAACCATACAGTAAAAAGCCTGGAAAGGGCGGGCTCAGCGAGGTGCGTAAGTTCAAATTGTTTTCTATAAGTCACCTCTACAGGGGATTTGTGTTTATCCCTGGCCATAGATTTGTTGCTGGGGTTCAGTGGGTAAAAAGGAGAGGAGAGGGGGACGTAGACCAGGAGGGGAATCCAACAAAGAGAGGGCCTTCGTCCTTGTCCTCGAGTTTCTGACAGCGAGGAATGAAGAGAGAGGCATGAGTGGATAGTTTAGTGCCACATAGGCTGAGCAAAATTCCCAAATGCATCTGCTTTTGCTGCATTTCTTCTTTAATTTTAAAATAAAAATTTAAAAAACAGTGAAATTGGGATGAATTGGGACACATTATTTATAGTCTTTTGATTTTTAAAAACAAAATAACAAAAATGGTACACAGTTTTATACATTTGTATATCGTGTGTGTCCAAAAATGTCAATGAGGCTCAAAAACATAAAAAAAACATTCAGACATGCACAAGGGATCAAGTGCAGTCACTCCATCTGAAATAAAACATCTTAATTATTTGATGTTCTCCACATTTGTTACTGCTGCCAAGAAGGTTATGTTTTTGTCTGTGTGTTTTTTTTTCTGTTTATTTGTTCACAAAAAGTTACAAATGGATTTGGATGAAATCTTCAGGATAGGTCAGAAATGACACAAGGATCCATATTCTGGGAGTGATCTGGATAACTGTCTGGATCCAGCAGATTTTTAAAGAATTCTTCACCATTGTGAGATGAGGCCAAATTCATCACTTGTCCTTGTAACACTACAAATAACACCCAGAAAATTTACCCAAAAAACACAGGATAACACCATAATATTAGTTTGATCCATATATGGGCAATATTCTGAATATAGTGATCCAGAATGCTTATATTTAGAGGGGTTGAGAAAAAATTGCTCCTGAAAGGTAGTAAATAAAGTTATAGACATGGAACAGACATTGTAATGGAAAGTCTGCTGATTCTTGTGTCGTGTGTAATGTGTACATGGATTTGACGCATCTTCAATATCTACAGAGCTAGAGCCAAAAGAAAAATGCCATTATGGGAATATTTTTTGTCGTGAAAAACAATAGTTTTTCCGCTCCATAAGGCACACTGCATTATAAGGCGCAATATCAATAAATGATTAATTTATGATCCTTTTCCATACATATGGCGCACTGGATTATAAGGCACATTAAGCGACGCAAAAGTTAGATAAGTCAAACTCTATTCAACTCATTCACAATAACTCTCTATATTGTTCAGTTGTAACACATAAAATACAAAACAATAGGGTACACTCACTTTTTGGGTTCGTTCCTCTCCCGCAGGTCCATCGGGTTCTTTGTCTTCGGTGTCTTTGTTTGGCAGCTGGACAGTTTCAGCGTCGGGTGAGTCCGGATCCCTCTCGTCATTGTCCGGGTCGGTCTCCTTGCTGTTACTTGGCTGTTCAGTGGTGGTGGCTTTCGTGGGGGCTCGGAAGGCAGTTGGGACGGGTGCCTCCGCGGTCCATTGGCAGGTGGTGGCGTGGCTCGCCCGGCGTTGCCTCCGTGTCTTGGGGAGTGTGTGTTCCCCTTCTGTTGTCCAGTGCTCCTGCGCGGCTGGCGGATTGGCTTTGTTTGGCCTGTTGGCGCCGGCGTCTGGTGGTTGGAGTTTTTTGGTTAATCCACCTGGAGTAGTGGTGTGCTCCGGGTTGTCTTTTTACCTCTGTTCGATGAGTTTGAAATCTGCTTTATGAGCATGTCTCTGTGTTGTTCAGTAGAAAGTCACGTATACGTGATACATATCATATGTATCAACGTGATACGTATCATGTATATGTGATACATATACGGGATACGTACAGCCATATCACTTGTGGAGTGATACCGTACGTACGGCACGGTATGTATGACTCCACAAATGATGCGGCTTCGTAACTTACCAAAGTCATACTAAAACATTTTGACAGATTTTTGAGCGCGGTGTACCACATAAGGTAAAATCGATTCGAGGTCAGTAAGCACAAACCAGAATAAATCCATACATAAGGCGCTCCACATTATAAGGCACAATGTTGATTTTTGAGAAAATTAAAGGATTTTAAGTGTGCCTTATGGAGCGGAAAATACGGTACTAATGATATGTATGTGATTCCAAATGATAATGGTACCTGTAGGTTTTCACTATACAGAGAAACTGAGCTGCCTTGGCAGAGGTCTACACTCTCTGGGGATTCCCTATGGATTTTTCTTTGGTGGTACCTGAAAAACGAGCACTTCGTACATCTATCTCTAGCAACAACTAGACTCTAGCAACTCTTAGGTGGTACCAAAATGGCTTTAAATGGTCATGAAAACCCTGTATTTTGCACAATTCAGTTTTAGATTTTTATGTGAAAAAGATGCAAAATAGACAAGCTGGATGTTCACTTCAGGAGGTCTAGACACTCCCGTGGTCATTGCTTTTAAACACACTATGTCTCCTGAGCTTTTTAATACACCTCAAACTTAACTGGGCCTCTCCGTTATATCAGTATGTAATTATTTTATAAGGCTTTCTGCACCTTCTTACACCATTCAACCCACTTTTAAACCATTCCATAGACCCATTTGATACATTTCCACCACCAAACCCCATGTTTCCTTTGTGTTATCCTCAACACTGTGGCATTATCCTCATGGTATTATTTGCTTCTGTTCTCTACCTCTTGTCTAGTTTTGTCTTCCTGTAACAATAGGATATTCCTGATGGGGAGGATTTCCATTTCTCTGCATTGTTCTACCAGGCTCATGTCATTCTGCCTGTTGTTCTCATCTCATAATGCTGCTGTGGAGCTCACCCCATGACTCGCCTGCTTCAGTTTCACTTAGTGGCTTAATTACTGCTGAGCGTCTTCAATGCAAACGATGAGAAACAAATGGAAAACAAATACAATCAACACACTGTCTTATTAACCAGGTTGTCTGATCCGCCAGTGCTACTTCTTCTAAACAATGCTTCATCTCTCTGTGTGTTCTGTACACTACAATGTGCTGATGAGGATGCTGAGACGTGAATGTAAATACAGGTTTGCATATGCACACAACAAAACATTGCTTTGTAATTGGGATTACAGTAGGGAAGGGAATATAAGGTGTATGAAGAATTATTAGACCTACGTCTTAGTTAAACAAAGTACAGAAAAGGTAGGAGAGGAGAAACGTGGCATCACTGTTTCTTCATTAAACTTTATTAATAAAGTACAAAAATATACAGCAAGTTGAACACAACAAGGTAAAAGAAATTAAAGTAAGTGGACACACAAATAAATCACATGAAAACAGAGGTGGGTAATACATTGACTCCTTTATATGTACTTGAGCAGTTCTTACTTCATAGAGTAGTTGTTTTTCACTCTAACTCAGTTACATTTGGTTACATCTCAATGTGTAGAAGTGAAAAGGTTGAAGCTTTAAAAAATGTACAGAATAATCAATTACATTTTTAAAAAAACGCTGAAATAGTCAATTAAAATATCTAAATGAACAAACAAAGCAACAAAAGACGCACAAGTGTACAAAAACAATTGGAAAAAGAACAAAAAAATGAGCAAAATTAACAAAATAATAAACCTTCTCTAGAAAACTGAAGAAAATGTATAAAGTCAATGATCCAATTAAGGATAATAAGCACAAATGAAAAAACAATCGAGTAACTGAACCAAAAATCCACAAGGCAAGCAACAAAATAAGCAAAAATCATCAACACGATCAAGCAGGTTAACAAAAATAAACAAAATAAGCAACACATACTGGACAGATAACAAAATATGCAATAAAAAATCAATTAAAAAATCAAGTAAATTTTAAACAATGAGCACAATAACTTATCTGAATTGAACAAAAATACAAACATGAGGCTGTCATACACTCCACCAAGGACACCAAAACATGACCAGCCAGTTGTTTCCTTATTAATCAGAAGTTTCAGATTGTCTTCCTGTCAAGTAATTGTTTTTTTTTAAGCTCTCACTCCCTCTTCCATGTGTTAGTCAACATTTGCCTGATATTAAAAGAAATGGAAACCATCCCCTCATCACAGACTGAGCTATCCTTGCACTTTTAAACCCAGGCGTTGAGAAGTTACATTGGAGAACCATGTATGGATGTGTTTTGGTCTATGCTTGATCACTCATGCATGTTGTGGATTTCATCAAGGAGTGTGTATTCATTTGTGTTTGTTTAGTTTGGGGAGCGAGCCTCAGCTTCACAGTCATCTTGAGGGGCCTGCTTGCTCTACCCATAAACAAGACGGGTCCAAATTAGCCGCTCAGAAAGCCTGTGGCCTTGAATGGTGCTGTCCTACCCCCCAGCTACATTATTGAGCAATGCTAATGATCCAAGCTCTACTCATTTACTCTCTCTTCAACATCATTTCGCTGGCTCTCCTTTCAGATTTAGCCGGGCTGATTTTGCGGCGTGCTTTATCGTTTTAGATTTCAACCCCTCCTTCTGAAAAAAAGAAAAAAGAAATGCACACACACATACCCAGTGGGAGCAGGACTCTTCACTCTGACTCTTGCTGACTGACTCTCTCTCAAGGTTTTGGTAAGCACTGCTGCTCCTCCAGGTTTTAATAAGCAGTGGAGCAGAGAGAGAGAGAGAGTGTGTGTGTGTGTGTGTGTGGTTTGTGTACATGCGTGGGGCTTGTTGTATGTGTGTGAGTCTGAACGGTGAGTCTGTAACGAGACGCACACCCCCCTCTACCACCACCACCGCAACCAACACTGTACCACTGTTTACTCTAGCAAATCCTGAACGAGGCCGCAGCACTCCGAAGAGAGCTTTGCTCCTGTTAATTGATCATTAAAAGTAGTGGTTTGTGGGCCTCACTAAATCTTTAAACAGGCCATGAAATAATAAAAGGGGAGGTTTGTCACCGCTGTTAGCTCCCCAGAGCACAAGGAGAGGGAGAGGGGAAAAAGAAAGAAGAGCAGGACTCAGCTTTTGATCATTATCTGCAGAATTAGCATGACTGATAATAATTGCTCTGTTCATTTCAGGTCTTGTAAATACATCGTGGATGTGGGGCTGCACGGCGGCAGATGAAAGGAGGTTGTCATTGATGTGTGAGGGGGAGAAAAGAGGTGGGCTGGAGGGGAAGATTGTGGCAGTAATCATGATTAGTAGGAAAAATACAAAGTCTTGTTAGACACAGGTTCAGGCAGCGATAGCTTGTTGTTCCCAGCACTGAACCTACAGTAGTGCACATGTTTGACACCGGGTACTTAGAAGTGTGCAGCATTGTTGTATTCATTGCTGTAACAAGGAACGTTACAGAGGGTGCTGCATTACCAAGAATTATTATGCATGCTGACAATTCTCTCCTCTTAACACTAATGATATCAAGGAAAATCGGCTTAAAAAAATAACTCCAGCAGGATGGAGACAACAGGTGTCAAAGCGCACACACATGCACACAAACCATACTGTGCATTGTGTCCTCCTAAGCCTGTGAGAGTAATGATTCTGTTATACTTGCATGGCTTCTCGTATATTGATTCGGACCAGGAGGAGGCCCCTCCCGCAGGGGCCCCATTGCTCGGCTCCTATTGTGACTGCACGCACATGTGTGCAAAATACCAGCAGTTGGTGTGTCAACAGAGGCATCGTGTTTGTGGGACTCGGAACTTTGCACCTTTAGGACATCTGTGAATGTACAGACTCACAGTTACACATTATACACACAAACACATACAAAACGCATGTGGACATACAGGACATGCAAGAAGACACGAAGACATGCAGACACAACAATGACTATGCACATCCTCATTGTTGGAGTATCAGTTCAGGCCATCAATAATGACGCATTGGACTGTGAAGGGACAGCCATGACCGAGACTGCCCATGGTGTAGAATGTGTGTGTGTATCAACACAATTACCTACACTAAAAAAAAGACACACACACATACAGATGAAGAGAGCCTGATCGCTGACCTATATGACCTCTCCCTCCTCGTAGCCCTCCTTCTGTCTGTGGATTTGTGTGTCCCATACAGACTCCCTTTTTCCTCCTCTAACCCCCCGTGTCCCTCCCCTCTCTCCACACTCATCCACCCCAAACCTCCCATTGTTTCCTTTCCTCCCCTCCATTGTCTCAGCTGGGAATGGAGGGATGAGCAGCCAGTTGAAAGGAGGATGCTGATGCAGAGAACTGTCTGCCGGAAGCTTCATCATACAGACTGTGACAAAAAAAAATGGTTTGCTGATGTGTTTTTGCCAACACTCTACTTAAAAAGTGAGACTGCAACAGTAGGTAAAATCCATCTGGGGGCAAATTACCTGCATCACTACACATCAACATTTTTTTTATTTTAATTGAAAACAAATTCACACTTTTTTAATTAGAAATTAGCATAACTCTTTTGCCTTTTTATTTACAGAAGTGACTAATTTCCATGTTTAAACCAAGCCTCTTTCACAAGTTTCCGCTGTCACCTCTGAAACGCTTGATTAAACAGCAGACATCTACAATTTATTTTCTGTCCAATCATACAATTTTTTCTTCTGTTTCTTGTGTAGCAACTACTGTACAGTGTTTTCTGAATGTCATTTATCATGCTTATCCTTCCATTCAGTGCAACACTGAAAATGCATCTCACTTAAAAGGCAACAAATCTTAAATTGTACTTTAAGTGATACGAACATAGGCAGGTAAAACATGAATCTAACACAGAAGATGCATTTGACCTATGAAGTAATATTTTAAAAGTGGGCCTGTAAATTCAAATAGCAGCTAACTAGGTTTTGGCTGCCATCTTCAGGTCATCACCAGTATTACTTCTCCAACTCATAGATATGATTTAGAAGCCCTTGAGCTACAACATGGTGATTGTTCCTTCATGAAAATTAGACATCCCCACCCCTAATCTCTTCTAATTTCATTCAAGGATTTGCAGAAGCCATAACCTTAAGACTTACATCATTAAGTGTGGGATCTATCTACATAAATGCACGTCATCAGCTACAATTCTTACAGGTTTATACACATCCTAATCATTTTTTTCAAAGGCATGAATGGCTTATGAATGGAACATAACAGCAGAAGAGACATCGTATAAATATATGGCAGGCTAAAGGCAAAATAATCAGTGTGATTTTAAACCATTACAGAGAGACTTAGAAATAATCATTATACTATTCCCAGGCAACTTTCAGACCAATTCAACTAAGTTTGCTATAGAAATGGCACTGAACATGGTTTTTTATGTACAAATCTATCTAGAGTATTAGGAGTATTAGGTACAGTGACGAGATGTGTGTTCCAAATCATGCTCTCCACCCTCAGGGAGTTGTGGTATTAAATAAGACCTACCTTTGGAGCATTAGTGGAATTCAATATGTGCAATGTAATTATTCTGCTCAATAAGCCACTGGAGGAGGATATTCCATTTACTACACGCTCTGAAGCAGGTACATTCAGGTGCTGTTTTATGTTCACACAATATAAGTCAACACGCTACTGGTTAAAGGCAAAAAATTACACATGCGTTTTTGTGATGGGTTTGGTAACGGCACACGATTAGCAGCATTTATGCATTTTGGAGTTCTTTGTAAACAAGGACAAAATAAAAAGGTGAAAATGGCACAATTGTAGGGATTTACATGTTAAAGTGCTACCAAGGCCACTTAATGCTACGAAGATTAGTCACCTAATCAACAAAAATGATTAAAATAACAGCCATTTTACTGTCAATTAATCACATGTTTGTCAAGCGTTTGCCACTTTTTGCCTCCTAAAAGATGCAGCTTTTTATTCACATTTAAATCAAAATGAATTAAAAGCTTTGGCTTGTTGGACAGGGCTGCATAAAATAAGCTAATTAAAAACATAAAGTTGTCCCAATTGGGGGTGGGGGAGAGGTGGGGGTTCATATTTTTCAATGACCAAAGGATTTAATGTATAACCAAAAGGGTAAGTGTAAAATGATACAGTATTAAACTATTATATGCAGTTTCAAAAGACACTATGTGCCAGTGCACTGCATGTACAGAATCACTATCTGGAAGAAAAAAGCAGAAACCTGTCAAAAAGCATCAAAGCATTTCCAGTTTATTTTAACACAATAGCTTTAACAGGCAGTGACAACACATACTGTACATAATAGTGATGTAGTGTCTGCGCTATCACCAATTCAAACATAAAGAGCGCAAGTTTGAAAAGAGAGATAGAGCGGCAAAGTAGGGGGGGTTAGGGGGTTATGTGTTTCATGCTGTCCCAGTTGCCTAAAGTGATTCTCTCAATAATGTATTAGAGCTCTTGTTTATTATTTACTGTTTACACAGCTCAACTCATGCTGCTTTTGAGGAGTGACATTCTCACCCGCTGCTGTCTGCGCAGAGCAGGCGAAACAAAACACAGCGCAGACAGACGAGCCGGCCCCCGTCAGCCAGAGCAGGCAGCCAACCAAAGTGGGCAGCCACCCGCTCCACGCCATGCACAGTGGACGCAAAGGCACTGGACTGAGAAATAAAATACATCTCAGGTCAAAGAAGGTGTTGTACATCCTGTGCATCCTGAAGATGTCATAAAAAAACACGCACATGCCTGACACAGAAGGGTTGGACAAGGTGTGTGGGGGGGGGGGGTGCTAAAAGGACACAAATAATAATATTTACTAAATCTAATAATGATGTGGTCTGTTTCTTATGGGTTTTCTCCTTTTTTAAATTACCCTTGTCTGAGGTTTGATGCTGATATTTCAGTTACACAAGTGCAAATGGTGTTACCATATTGCCATATTGTGTTAGAAGTTTTGCACCATCACAAAAATATAGATGATTGCAGGTTTATTTTTTGTTCAGTTATCTTTAAAAGATTAATGCAAGATTCAAAACAAAAAAACATTTAAAATTTACCAGGGAAATTTAACAACCCTGCCCTTAGTCCATAAAGTTATTTTGACATGTTTTTAAAGCTGTTATTTCTTTTTCAAGCTTCCTCTCTGATTCTGAATTACTATGGTTTTCAATTAACAATAAAGATATTTTTTCATCTGCAACTACATAATCATACCAGACAGGATTCGAAATTAATCAAATCAAGTACAGAAAAGTTTCTCTGTCAGCAGAGATAAAACATATAATTTCAATGAATACCTGCCTCTTAGACCAAATGTACACTTATGATAAATATAAAATAGAAATGATCTCCTACTTATCATATTATTACAGCAGACTGTTCATCTCTTTATGGCACATGCAAAGAGTTTGAGTCTGGTAATAACAAAAAATAAATGTGTCTGTGGTCATAGCAGACTATAATTACATCCTCTGGTGTAGACATTAAAGTCAATCAGCTCCCAGGCCAATTTCATAAAAAATGAAGAGGTAGACACTCGTGCTCACACCAACACACACACACACTTACTGTACCCCAAAAACATAAACAACCACACACACGCACACACGAACACACATGCAGCGTTTTCAAAGTCATAAAATGAGGGGACTTCAAATGCAGCTATTTGTTTGGGGCCTGTTGTCGTGGGAATAGGCAGTGCGACTGTGCTGGTTCATTAGAATTCCTTTCAAGTTGTGGAGTGCGGCCTCCCTGTGTTCCTCTCCCCATATTCCCTGACCCCGACGCATCTCCATGGGGCTGAGGTAGGGCGGGGCACAGGAGGGGAGAGGGATGCAGGGGTTGGAAGTAAAGCACAGTACATTACACTGCAAACACAAACACACATTTAGACGCACTTATAGCATGGGACACAACGATGCACACATATAGCAATATATTGTAAAGAGACGCTGAAAAGAGTCGTTGAACTGCATGCGAAGTCACAAGAATTTAAACAAAAGAAAAGCGAGAGGAAGACACACACTTGCTGCAGCAGACACAGACTTTTTATTTCATGCAGATAAACAACACACACGTTCGCAGAGCTCTCCTCCCTAACAGTGTCACCTCACTGCATCACCCTCTCAGGGATGCAGGGGGAGGTTCGCCTCAGCAGGCACAGCTCAACACTTGGTCACAGGAGAGACTGCGATGTTGTGTTTTTGCCACCAGAGATGGTGGCAGGGAAATTGTGTAACATACCTGGATCTTTTCTGACATACTAATAATTGCTCGCCTCGTCTGCTGCAAGAGCAGCTCAGTGTTGCCTCGAAAGTCTACGAAATTTAGGTGAGATTTCAAACATCAAGCTAGATACCACTGAACATTCACTATAGATCCAAATGAAATAATAATTTGCTGTAAATATGTAAGTAGACTATCAGAAGCTACATTTAAATTTACAATGAATCTGTTTCTGAATAGTGGGATGACTCATTACAAAGAGACAATCTTTGGAAAAAGGGTATTTGTCTAAAACCAGAAGCATAACCTTTAACTTGTTGTGAGAGGAAAAAGCATTTCAACGATTAGGGAATGCTAAAATACACGATCATACCTCTTTGTGATCCAAAATCAATACTGGACCATAAATAAAGCACCATTAATCACACAAAAGCAACATTTGTCATCATACATAATTTTTTCCTGATTATAAGATGATAAAAGACTGAATGTTGTTATAAGTCCTCAGATTAGTTTCTAGAATTTGTCTGAGTATGAATGTACAGACTTAAAATCATTGGTCCATGTGTTTGCAGTCTTGTCCAGTTCGTGAAAGGTGAACCGCGGCCTGTATGCTTTTCTTTCTCCTCTCAGTTGGAGTGAGGTCACTTTGGCAGGCTAGGTTCCCGGACGAGACCCCAGCGGGCGCCAGACTGCAGGGAGAGGGACGCAGAGCTGCTGCCCGTCACAGCCCAATGGTCGCCTGACGGGCCCCAAGGCCTGCCAGACTGACACCACCCCCGGCCAGGCAGGAGGCAGAGAGGGGGCAGGGGAGGGGGCCAGGGGATGGGTGTATGGAGGTGGAGGTTGGCATAGGGGACAATCAGAATCTAATGCATTTATCTATTTCACAGAGTAGGGTAGAGGTGGAGAGGACACTGAGAAAAAGGAAAAGTTGTACCACTGTGCCCGCTGCTGGTGGACAGCGGGGGTTGTTTCAGGTGAGGGGGCAATAGACAGCAATTACTCAGCATATAATAGATAGCAATACAAGTAATACATGGCTACAATAGTGGAGTCAGAAAAAAGTCTAGCTGATAAAAAAAAAAAGTCATGTTTTATCTGAGAGAGAAACCAAACACTGAGATAGAGCAGGGAAGGATAATGCAGAGTGAAAAAGTACTTGTGTGTATCGCAGCATGTGTCTGAGGCTGGCGTGAAGAAGGGCAACACTCACAGAGGCTCTCAGGCGTGTCCAGAGCATGAGCCAAGTACCTCTGCTACATTCAAGTGCACACAGACAGATGCACAAATGAACACACTCCTCCCTCCCTCTCTTACCTGATACATACAGTACACTCAAACACAAACACACACACACACGCTAGCTGTTCATTACACCCTCAACAACTTTTACCCAAAAATCTTCACGCAAGTTCACGCAAAGTTGTATTGAGCTATATTTCCCCAACTGCTCCATTTGGACCAGCTACATCCATCCAAATGGGTTCCTCTTGTCCTTTCTTACCTCCTTCAGCAACTTCACTTCACTCTCTAACAAGACATCTTTTTCACACACGAAAAAAACACACAGAGACAGCTCTATTGTGTATCAATGTGATATCTTCTCAAGCTGTCCGGTGCCTCTGTAAACATGACACTTTTGCATTCAGAGACGTGCTTATCCTTCGACACTGAATCAAGTTTGCAGCGCTCACAGCTTTTAATATACAATACCTCAACTGTAGTACTGGGGGATGGAATATGTCATACAGGGAAATGCAACAAGGATATGTAATGTGTAAATGTATAACTGTAACCCTTGAACACCTTGAAGATATTCAAATTAAAAACACACTTTTCATGTACAGTCTTACAAGTACACGTTACAAGCACACACTGAAAAGCAGCACACATCCTTACACATGGAATAAAGTGGGAAGCAGATTGAATCTTGTCAAAGAGCAATTTGTGTTCTACGGCGGAGCGTACTCTGTAACTTTGCAATTAAATAGTAAATGGATCAATGTTTGTATATGTTTGTGTGTGTATGTGTGTGTTTGGGGGGCCTCAGGGGCCCATCCTAATGAGCTATCTGTGTGCATTTCTAACAAGAGCTCGGTGCAGCGCCCACGGCACTGTCATCCTGGGCCACGGCTGACCTTGCTCGGCTGCTAGGCTGTGTCGTTTGCTATATTTATGGCACCACCACCACCTTGCTGTGTGTTTCTGTGTGTGCGTGCGTGCATTCACCAGTGTGTGTGCATTCCAGGAGGGCGGGAGAGCAGGGGGGCTCACTCAGGAAGCAAATACTGTGTATATCAGCATAATGAATCAAGTGGCAGAGAGAGGGAGAGAGAGAGAAACAGGGAGAGAAAGAGAGAAAGAGGGAGGGTAGATGGAGGAAGGGATGAAGAAAGCTATTTTCCCTCTGCTGTTTTCTCCCCTCCTGGCAACCGACCCCTGTGGTGTCTATTCCCTACATTTAAAAATTTTGCCTTTTGCTCTTTTTCCTCTTTTTCCTTGCTTTAATTTCTTTACTTGGTTTGATCAGATAGTTAGTCCCCATTTCTGCAAAGCATTAACCCCGTATATTTAGGGGTTGTTGGACACACAGCTCATGAGGCAGCTTGATGCTCCCTATGTGCTAAATGCTACCTCTGTTTCTGCTCCGCAAAATGCTCCAATAAAAGCAGAAGAGTTTGCAATTACACAATGATCACAGCAAAATAGAAGCTGGTAACATACACACATTCTATTTTGAGACACTGTGCATGTATGCATGCTGTTGTATGACTTTGGCTCAAACTAAGCCAGCTGAATCACCAATGGAATCATAATAATGCATGTGCATGAAATCAACTGGACCCCCTGTTCGTTTGTGTGCAGGAGAGACAGGCTCATACACAAATACACACGCACACCCACCCACATACACACACACACACACACACACACACACACACACACACGTAGATACATACACGGCCTCAATATGCAAAGCTCCCTGGTGCTGGGTTAAGGGAGAGGGGAGTGCTGCTGTGAATACTCATCTGAGCCTGGCAGAGGGAGCTGTGTGTATCCCCCATAACCTCAGGGCAAGGGGCAGGGGAGTGCGCTCCATTTGTGTGAGACACACACACGAGTGGAAATGCACACAGCTGAAAACACGTTTTCACACACACAGGGACACAAACAGAAAAAGTCAGGCACATACATGCTCATGCACCGACACACACGTACACATAATAAAAACCCGTACATACACGCATTCACACTTGCAGGCGATAAGCAAAGGAACACTACGAGGAGGGGGCGCCGTGACCAAAAGTAAAGTTTTAATTCGGTCCTTGGGGACACTGCTTACTCATCCAACTCCCCCAAGGACTGACTTCCTCTGAAATCTATTCAAATCACATCTCTCCTCCGCCTTTTATTGCATTTCTCATATCCCCCCATCACAAAGTGACAAATCACCACACACTTCACAGAACCAACATCACTTTCTCTCCATTTTAGGGGGCAGATAGATTTGGGGGATTTTTACTTTTAACATGATTAGAGAAACTCACTTTCTACTGGTTTTTGCATTTTGCACTTTTCATGAACATGGACTTTTTCTGTTTCAACACAAAAATACAGTTGCCCAAACATGTTGCTGGTATACCTGGAGTTTATTTTTAGGAGTAAGGATTTCTTTTCTGACACATTTGTAACTGAATCGTCACAAATGCGCACACACAGTAGATGTACAGCACACACAGCATTTCTAGTCCCACTACCACTGTCAAAGAAGCTCACAGACTTTCACTCTCTCTCTCAAACACACATCAAACACTAATTTCATTGCACGGTCCCTCTCAAACATGCAAACACACTAGTACAGGAACACACTCAGCTGCTCAAGTCCCACACTTCCTGCTGGTGTTCTCCCCTCCATTCTCAATAAAGCAGGTGATGAGAATGTCGAGTTCTAATTAGTTTATGCAGACGTATGAAGCTGGTGGGACAGGCATTGTTATTATTTCTCTGCCAGCCCACAGTCGACACACACACACACACGCACTGTAACAATGACACTTACAACGTCTCCTGCTGCATCTCAACCGT
>JAQQAE010008680.1:0-15057 GCA_029823295.1 Pseudamia nigra | reverse complement strand
AGAACACTCTATTGGGATTAAGGGTACTGTGCTAAACTGGTTTCAGTCTTACTTCACACAAAGATTTCAATTTGTACATATCAAGGATCAGTCATCCAATCAATCTAAAGTTGACTATGGCATTTCGCAAGGTTCAGTACTAGGACCAATACTTTTTACACTTTACATGCTGCCTTTGGGTGACATAAGAAAGCATGGCCTAAGTTTTCATTGTTATGCTGATGATACACAGCTTTCTCTCTCCATGAGACCAGAAGAAACACATTCAGCATCAACAAATTCACATGCTTGTTTAAAAGATATTAAGGCCTGGATGACGTCTTTCTCCTTCTGAATGAAAATAAAACTGAAGTTATGATACTTGGTCCAAAAAAATCTGAGTACCCTCCCTAATGCCTTCCTTAAAATAGACAATGTTTCAGTAGATCCCAGTACAGTTATGAGGAATTTGGTTGTGATCATGGATCAGGATTTATCCTTCAGTTCTCATATAAAACCAATGTCCAAAACTGCTTTCTTTCATCTTTGTAATATTACTAAAATTAGTAATGTACTGTCCCGAGGAGATGCAGAAAAATTAATCCATGCATTTGTTACGTCTAGACTGGATTATGGTAACTCACTATTGGGAGGATGCCCAAATAAAGACATAAGTCTCCAACTGATCCAAAATGCTGCAGCACGAGTTTTAACAGGAATCAGAAGGAGGGATCATATTTCTCCAATATGAGCTTCCCTTCATTGGCTGCCTGTAAAGTCTAGAATTGAGTTTAAAAATCCTCCTAACCTATAAAGCCCTAAATAACAAAGCTCCACATTATATCAGACCACATTGTTCCCTACAAACCAGTTAGAACTCTCCGCTCCCAGAGTGCAGGTCTACTTGTGATTCCTAGAATCTCTAGAACTAGTCTGGGAGGCAGAGCCTTCAGTTACCAGGTTCTTCTCCTGTGGAATCAACTTCCAATATGAGTGAGGGATGCAGACACTCTGTACCTTCAAAACTAGGCTTAAAAAACCTTCCTTTTTAATAAAGCATATAGTTAAGCCCAGGTCAGGAAAACCCTTTTTCATTCCCTAGTTCTGCTGCATAGTTCTACGCTGCGGGGTGACTGACACACTGAGCTTCTTTCTACCCCTTGTTATCTCCTTTAGCTCTTACTATACCTCTGTCTTAAACCTCCCTCACCTCATTGTATTGCAAGTGATTATACTGATACACCAACTTTCATCTTCAGTTGTGCTTCTCCCTCTGCCCTAGATCTTTAGGTTGCGCAGTCTCATGATGTCCTGGCTGTGTTTACCAGTCGGTGTCTGCGGACATCGCCAGTGTTTGTCGTTCTAGCGCTACCCTTTTCTTTTGTCTCTCCTCTGTCCACTAACCCCAGCCGGTCGAGGCAGCTAGCCACCTACCCTGAGCCGCTGGTTCTGCGGGAGGTTTTTCCTCTCTTCTGTCACCCTTGGCTTGCTCTGTGGTTCTGTTGGGTTTACCCAGCGTAGTCATGGGGTTTCAGCCTTGAATTGTGACGCGCCTAGAGATAGTTGATTATGATTGGCACTATACAAATAAAGATTGAATTGTTCTAGACTCAGTTCTCTATGAAGCATCCAGACCACTGAGGTCATCAGGGACAGGTTTACTGTGTGTTCCCAG
Organism: Pseudamia nigra; assembly: GCA_029823295.1. Lineage (NCBI taxonomy): Eukaryota > Metazoa > Chordata > Actinopteri > Kurtiformes > Apogonidae > Pseudamia > Pseudamia nigra. The sequence goes on along the minus strand of JAQQAE010008680.1, from coordinate 13,403 downwards.
AAGCAGAACCAGACACTGAAGCAGCATTTGGTTATTCTGCTCACCTGTGGAACAAATTCTGGACACCTGAGGTCTGCACAAGCTGCGAGCTCATTTAAAATCAGGCCTGAAGACATTTACTGTAGCCTTCTAAAATATTTGAAGATTTTATGCTTTACAATTCTATTTTAATCTGAATTTTGATGCAGTTTATATTAAACATTGATCAAATTAATGTCTTATTCTGCAATTTGTAATTAATTTTATGCATTCTGCAAAAGGCGGAGTGCAACACCAAAGTTGCCCCATTTGATCTGCAGAGCCTTTCCTTTTGCTAGCCTCTAGGCCAACTCTACCCTGATGGCATGAGGCTATTGCCCAGTGACACTTCCCCTCCACAGGTTGTCCTCCGGAGTCCAGACCTCAACTCATGGAGAATCTGATGGACTTCAGGCAGTGCTCAGACTCAATGTCTTGGCAAAAAAGCAACTCTGGACAGACATGACGTTGCACAATTTGTGTGCCACTGTTAATGCAGGCTGTAATCAAAGCTAAAGGCAATCTGAAATATTAGTGTGATCTGGATGCAAGAATCAGAATTTCATGCAGAGTTTCTTGCATTACAGGAACAGAACACTAGTAGAATATATGTGGAGTGCAAGATTATGAGTCACAAGATTTTGAGTAAGAAACCTTTATTTAGAAGCTTAATTTAATCGAATTGCTCCAGAGGAGATCTGCTTCTGGTGTGTTGAGTTGGAACTTTGCTCTGGAAAAGAAAACCAAGACAGATCTTAAGTGTATAATCTGGTTTCAGCAGGTCAGTCCATATTCAAAGCACTTACGCCTTTTCACTTTTCTCATGGTTGTAGGACGTGTACACTGGCCGCTGCAGGAGTCATCTGCTTTGTTGCTACCATCACAAATCAGCACGTCACAATGGACATAGATCTGTGGACAGCATGAGATATGGAGGAATTGATGCAGCCATCCTGTTTACTGTGGCCCGACTGAAGAAACATTTGGATGTTTAAGAAATTTTTACCTCATCTTTCAGAATCTCCTTCCCATCAGTGAAGGTGAACATCTTAACTGAGAAACGTTTTACATGTGAAGGGTAATCCACTCCAGTTTCACTTGTGACAGGATGGAAGATAGTCAGGTAGCGGTCCCCTTGGTTCTCACAGCTACAAAGACATGTAGATAGGGATTCAGTGCAGCAGTTAAAGGCTTAATGTCTGAAATCCTAGACCAGGACTGTCCAGTCATTGTCACAAGGCAAAAATGCTGCAGGTTCTTTCCAGCCCCACACTAAAGCAAGTGCCTAGTAAAGAGCAAGTCAGTGAGCTGAGTGAAATCACCTGCTGTGAAGACAGGTTGGAAAGTAGTGTGGACCTGCATGTTTGGAAGAAAAAAAAAAAAGTAGCTCTTAACATGACTGGAAGGATTTAAGACTCACGTGTCGGTAATGATGTCCCAGCTGGGCAGAGATGTCCTGTCTTCGTTATGAGTGGCCCAACAGTTTGTCAAAATGACCTTGAGGTGGTAATCATCCGAGTGCATCAGCTGCACCTGGAAGTATAGGGGCTCCTTCAGATATTTAGCCACTGGATAATCCTGTGCCTGGTAAAAGTCTTCAAAAGAGGCACCTAGGGGAGGAGGGGAAAAAAATAATAATTATATCACTAATCATGCACAGGGAGTGTTGAATGCTTTATGCAAGCAAGTACATTCATCAGATTAAATGGAACAAATTTTGTCTTCAAGTTTCTGGACATACAAAACTGTCTCTGCAGAGCACATACACGATTCCCACCCACAGTGAGACTAGGAATAATTTAAGTGCATTTACAAGACATTTAAGAATGACAAAACTGCAGTAAAGTGTTTTCAGGTCTGATTTAAATGAGAATGACTTGACAATTTGCACAGACTTCAGGCAGGACCTACACTGTCAAAAGTTTGGACACATCTTTGCCATATTCAACATTGTACATCAACTTCCAAACTCTGAACAAATGCATTAAAGTGCCCAACATGTTCATACATTGTCTGGGATGGGCAATTAGGTCCTGAAGCCATCAAGTCCTATGGATTACCTTTAGCGAGCTTCATTTGCACCATCAGTTGTCCTGTCCCGATCTCTGCAGCTGGTTGGCTACTTTGCTTGTAGCTGAATGTGACCATTTGCTTCTCATCAACTTTGTAGTAGCAAGAAACCTGCAGCCTGCAGAAGTAGGTCAATTGAGACAAATTTAATGTCCTCTCCAGATTGTTGCATTTAACCGAGGTAAACGTTAAATCTTACGTGTATTCAGGATCAACTGCAGGTGTGCGGTGCATCTTTTGTTCAACTCTATTTTGAGTGTTGTGGTAATGTGGCAGCATGACTTCATTTTCATACATCATGTAGTTGTCAAGAAACTACCAAGGACAGAGAGCACTGTTATAATTGAGCCTTAAGACTTTAATTTGCAGTGATGTTACACTTGCCGTTCTCCTCGTCCCACAGGACTCCGCAGTAAATGAGAAGTGAGCAAAGCGGTCGTCACTGTATACTGGTTTGCAAGACTTGTCCCTTAGAGTGAGACGACTGGGGATGAGACTAGGCGTCGATTCCACCTTCACAGCCAGAGCTGTCATCGTTCCATTGGGGTAGCACTCTGAAATAAGGGACGATGAGGCATTTTACTGTATCAGAAAGTCAGTCAGCTAGTACACTCAGACTTGGCAGGTACACAGTATGACATGCATTGGTTTTGGTGGTGACAGTGATGCTTTGGAATAGTCCCTGAAATTAAACCCTTGGTAGAGCTTTGCATCAGTTCTGTAATGCACAGATGAGTAGCTCACTAGCACCCATAGAAACAGCCCTGTCAGAAAGGAGCCAAATGGTCAATACTATAGTTACTGTACACTCAAGGGATTTATTAACATGGCTCCATTTATGGAGCAATGTGCAAGCGCTTCTCAGTTAATGAAGCTAGTTGTACAAGCATGCCTTCATGCATCCAATCCCAACTACTCCTCTGGCAAACGCCAATCCTTTTAAACATTGGTGTACAATCATTGCCACAAAGGGTGAAAACACTGCACTCTTTCCAGTCCTCAGGTGATTTCAATGAATTCCTTCCCACTGACTGCACTCTGTTTAATTAAAAAAAAAGCTTAAGTGGCTGGAACAAAAACCTGCAGTGTCTTGGGCCTTTATGGCAATGAGCGACACCCCTGCTTTTAAAAAAAAAAAAAGAAAAAGAAAAAAAAAAACACACACACAGAGCAGCTTTGGAGAAGTGTGACATCCAAGAATGCCATGACTGGGGTAACCTGACTAGGATCATGCCATTGAGATGCTGAGGCAGGGTGGCCCAGACAAGTTGGAGATGCAAACGTCCACATAATGCTGTTAGAACTGCACTATTGCAGAGTAATGCAGCAGACTAACTACAACCAGAAACAAGCCATATCCACTTCTTACACCTCAACAGGTTCTGACCGTGTATATTCAGATGTATAAAAGCCATGTGTTGACTTAAACCTCCAATTAGTCCTGTTAATTCTCTTGAAACCCTTTGACGGGTTTAACAATCCACTTTCTTAATCATGTCAATGGGCTCTGCTACCTGTAGGAGGTTTTAGAGAACCAGTCTTAAGATTAAGAAATTTTTATCCCAAGATAGGAGAATATGTTCACATGTATACTATACAGCTAGACTGTGCTATTAGGGTTCCAATATTCAGCCGTCCTGGGGTTTTTGCAACACACTGTCAAACAACCTTTTGAATAACCCATTCCCCTGCTCATTGGTCATGTGCCAAGAAGAGCATCTAGTTTCATACCAATGAAATGTGACCTTCTGAACCCTACACTTCCAAACATGTCATTTTTATGTTACTGGAGTTTCCCCTTTGTGCATCACCACTCTACTGTACAAGTCCCTCAGCCTCCATTTTCCTGCCAATTAACTTGAAAATTTTATTGTTCTTGTGAGTGTTTACCAGCAGCTGTCATTTTCATCTGCCATATTTTTAAAAAAGCCTTTACCTCATCCTCACTCCATGAGTGACCACAAATCATTACCCCTGGCTAACATGCTCATTTTGGTTGTGTTTCCTTACAATGTCCTGCTTTTGGTTCACTTGAAGCAGAGACTTACTTTTGGTAGACTAAAGTTGGCTTCTTTGATCTGCACCAGAGCTCAAGTGCACACTCACATCCCCAAACAAATGGGCTTTGAGCAAATGAGAGTTCAATAAACAGGGCTTGTGTGAATGCTCAGGGGTATGGCCTCTGAACTACACCAAAGCCACTATGATCCTTACCTGTTGTCACCAGGGGGAAATTGCAGGCCAGGTAGAGGTCACTGAGAAGCCAGTTATTGTTCGAGTCCCACAGTACCACATCGATTCTGGCTCTGACTGAACCTGAAGTGAGGAACTGAAAGGCAAAAGCTGTCAGTCTTCATACATGACTCAGCTCAAATTTTGTATCACGCTGATATTTGCTGTACCTCGAACGCTACATCCTGGGAATTGTATGGCACTCTGAAGCTGAACTGTGTCGCATCTTCCTGGACACCATAGATTTGCGCTAGTTCTGGCGTCAACTGGCGAGTTCCAACAACAGTTGAGAATGTTTTGAAGTTGCTGCCTCGATTCCCATATTTTACAGTGATCAAAAACTGATCCTGGTCACAGACACCAGTGACAGTGGGTGGAACTGGAAATAAAGAAAATGGCATTTGCTACCATGTTTACTAGTAAATGAAAAGGCAAAAGTCTCCATTCATAGGAACCTGCAATTTAAGGGTCCAAGATGTTCTGCATTAGATGGTTTAAGGTCTAAATTTGTTCATTTTGCAGATTGATCAAATTTTCCATTTTGTTGATCATTCTGCTCATCCCATGTAATTTTGCATTCCATCAGATCAGCTAGACCAGTGCAGTGATTGTCTTTGGCCCCAGTCCATTTGTTGTGCCATCTGTCCACTGACCAATTGGGTCAAAAGCCTGCCTACCCAAAGCCCTGGTTCTATCAAGTTTGCCTTCTCCATCCTCTAGAAACTTTAGCCTTGAATAAATTGGCGCTATACAAATGGTTTGATTGAATTGTGAGCCGTCTAGTGCAAGGACTGGCCATTTGTGGACAAGATGAAAAGGTGCAGCAAAAAATAAATCCAGAGTTCATTTTATTCATCATGCTGGTTAATTTGTTCATCTTTGTTCCTTTGACATTTTCATTTCCTTATTTGGTTCATTTTCCTAGTCTTGTGAGGTTTGCCATTTCATCAACTTGTTCAGTTTGTTGATTTAGGAGTAATTTACATTTTGCTCATGTTTGATGATTTAGTCAGTCAAATCTTCATGGTCTTTATTTCATTTTGTAGATTGTCATCTTCAGTTTTGCCAGATTTTTTGGAAATGAGGCCCCTCTGTCCATTCTGGGCTTTGTTAATTGTAACAGTTTATTTTTGGCTAATCTGCCTTTTGTCTTGTTCAAGAACGAAGATTTGAAATAGTTTGGATTTGGTACAAGAGAAAGCATACTCCTCTTTAGCGTTTGAATGTTTGAGGAAATGGGGGAGGGGGAAGAAAAAAAAAAGTACACTTCTGTCAATTCAAATTACAGTTGACATTTACAGCTGCAATGACCAAATTGCACAGGCCTAGGACAGTTTTAGATAGTTTCTGCATTATGTGGGCACATGGAAAAAGCAGATTAATGTGCAGGTGGGTGATGGCGGCAGGTAATTTACATAACATTTACACGATCAGCATTGGAGAAAATCCAGATTAACTCACCAACGTCTTGCACAGATGCCTGCAAGTCCACCGAGTGAGCGAATGGAGTGTATTCAGGCATGATGATGAACCCGAAGACTGCAGAGAGGCGGTAGTTTGTTACCAAGGGCTCTGGATTCTGCAGAGAGAAGAGCACCATCACGTCATGACACTGCTTTGAGGCAGAGCATCATGTTACACCTCACATGGTCATGTCGGACCCGATTACACATACATGTTTTAGGACAACGTCTGCATCAAAGGGCACTTGCAGAGAGAAGCTCTTGGTCCTGTTGGGGAAGCTGTGCTCCTGGACTGTGAAGCCCATTGTGTTGCACTCCTCCACGGTGAAAACACCAGTGGAAAAGGTGATGTTCTTTAGCTGCACGTCGTAAAGGAAGTCCCACAGATTGATTTTAAACACCTTCTCCTCTGGGACTGTATCTGGAAGTATGAAACAGGTTCAAACTGTTGGAGGCTACTGATATTAAATTCTACACCGTGTCCTCGGAGTCAGAGGGGTTAGGAGCAACCATGTGAACAAGTAGATTAAGCTCAGTACATGAATATTTCTATTTAGGCCTCAAATAAAAAAAAAATAAAAAAAATAAAAAACCGCACTCTGGAGAGTCCCTGGACCCAAAAAGCAAACTAGTCAAGGGTTACTATGGTAACCAGCCAATTTGCTCAGCCTTAATTTTGACTGAAGCACTATAGCTTGAGGCACCATCTAACCCTTTCACACATGTCCACTACACTGGACAGGAATAAGGTGACCGTAAATCCATGGTCATTCATAAAAAAGCCAACAAAATCCAATATGACAGTTTGACTTGAATTACTCAAAAAAAAAAGTGAAGTTGAAATGAACCAAGTGAGGAAAAAAAAAAAAGCCAAGCACAGAACAAAGTTTGATTTAAATAAAGTCAAAAATGTTTACAAAGACTCAGTGTGGTTGATTCATAAGTTTATACATCAAGTATAATTCCCATTGCATTTCACCAACTGATCTGGTGAACATAATTTAGCACTTTAGGCAGTACCTATAATAGGGTGGTCATTTTGAGGACCATAAGATGTCCAAACACCAATTCATGCAGGAAAGGGTTAATGCACAAGACTGCAGGAAATGTCTCACTCAAAATTACCTTCAAGACCAGAGTCTAAAATGTCTGTACTTTAACCTACATGCACTTCTAGCCATGTAGTCTGGTTCAACATACCCCTGGTTATTAACTGCCAATTTAAATACTGTGCTCTTCAAGGGCGGAACCCCCCCCCACCTGGGAACAAAATTAGGTGCATCATTTTTACTCAAATACAATTAGACCACATCCCAAAACTTATGCTGCATGTGAAAGTAAGATAACACATTATGGTCTGTTGGTCACTGCTCTGCCCACTATTAATGACATGTCTGAATAACTTAATGCCAGACCTGTAAACAGGCTGGTTCACTACATGGAACCTAAACTGTTCAAGAACCAGTTTTTGGTGTCAAAACAGCCTCACAGTACTGATTTAAGTTTTTTTTGGGGGGGGGGGCGCAGACAAATTGAAAGTGAATGCACATCAAGCTGGAATGATTTAAAAAAAAAAAAAAAAAAAAAAGTGAAGCAAACCAAAGTAAACACTTTAGGTCCAGCTGTAGATTTAAATCCTCAATTGTGGTTCTTGAATATCTCTGGCAAGACAGACCACAAATTCAAACATTAAGTCTTACAAAATGCTTAAAAGGCCAAGTAGTTTTAAGATTAAGGAACTGCTCCTGTGAATCATTCGTCTTCACGAAATGTGGCTACATTGCTGACAGGCCTTGAATTCTTTGATCTGTGGGTCTGAGAAATGTCAGCTTGACAAACTTTGTATTCTGCTAAACTTGCACAAATTTTCCTCAAACTACAAGTAGATTCTATTCCTAAAGAGGCAGGACTGTAGAGAAACCATACAACTTTTACATAGGAAGTCAACCGTTTGCCTTTACCCTGAACATGGAGCTCACCGTTTGAGATCTGGTCGAGTCCGGGCATTGGAGGGGTGGTAATGGGGAACAGAATTTTGTATCTAATGTCTTCCTGGGTGGCGGCTGCTCTCCACAGGACTTCCAGCATAGGCTCCACAGTGTAGGTGATGCGGTACTGGTAATCTAGGGCATGGCTCTGAAATTAATAGCATTTCAATGACACATGCAAGTGGGGTGGTGATCAGGTTTTTGCATTTTAAAAATTCAGCTCTCCTCACCTTGTAGTATCCATCAGGGGAGCCCACAGGGATTTCAATGATTATGTGGAACTCTGTTGAGGATAGAGTGTATCCTCGAGCAGCCATTTCAGATTTGTCTACCCTCTGCCCATCAATGCCCATGTGCATCTCAATGATTTTAATGCTGCCGTCGATCATGGGGGTCACACTGCGTGGCACGTACCAGGAGATTATGTTGTCAGTGAACAGGACCCCACCTGTGAGAGCAGAGGTGGGTTGTATTAAAGTATGTTTACACCTTTACATGTACTGGAGTACTTTGGCCCATAAAATGTACTTTTGAGTATAGCAGTTTTGCAGAATACTTTTTGATCTTGGTTGCATTTGTGATGGGGAAGAGAAAGTGTACTTTACATTTCACTCAGCAATACCTAGAACATTAGAAGGAAAAAAAAAAAAAAGCCAGCAAGACCACATTGAACACAAGAGCAAAAATTCCATTTCAAAAAGATGAGATGTCAAAAGCAAAGCTAAACACTTAAGAAAATGAGCAAAGTATACAATACAATCTGCAAAATAAGTCTTAGATGAACCAAGTAATCAGTAAATCAAACTACACAAGTGGGCAAAAATAAAAGACTGAATAAAACATTTTTAGGAATACAGCCCAAATTCCCAAAGATTTACTAATGAAGGTCAGCTTTTATTACAGAAAATAGTCAAACTGCCACCTGTCATGATGCTAAAGGGAGAAGTCAGTATTAAAAGGGGTGCAAGCTTATGAACATGCAATTCAAATAATTCTTTCCTGCAAAAAAAAAAAAACCATGTTATGAACATGAAATGTTCAGTTCAAGTCAGTGGGCAATGATTGTGGCTGTTCAGTGAGGCCAAGCAGAAGTAAACAAGTTGTAATCCCCCACTTGGCTGCTGGCGGAACTGTTCATCCAGTGCCAACAAGCTCTTCCCCACAATCGAGATACATGGGACTTGTATCTGCAAATATGAAGTGAATGTTTGCCATGTGGCATCATTGTCTCAAATGTTTTAGATCCTCCGGTAGTGTGGTGGTCCATTCAACTTTTATTGCAGTCAGTAAGCTAGTGGCTAAAAGTAGCTTCCCATTAGTCGCCTGGCATGAATGCTTCTTTAGCCCTGCTGCGGTTTGTCCAAATAGGGTTACACTGTTTTTGGCTCCAAGATGTCATCCAAGTTGGACTCAAAACAGCCCTTCAGAAACCAATGGGTGGTGTCAGTTTTGTCCAGTAATTTATATATATATACACATATACACACATACACACACACAGACTGGTTTAAACACAGGATTCAACTGCAAAATGGTGTCCCTTTTAAAAAAAAAAAAAAAGACACTGCGCTTTCTGGAATAATATTTGAGTTTCTGGAACTTAATGTGGTTGTAAGCTTAAAAATCCCTCTGCTTCCCTTTTCTGAACCTTGGCTGAAAAACATCCCATCTTTGTCCCCCTCCTGCCACTTGTTCTGACCACATGAAACCAGAGTTCATGTGGTGTGGCTTCTACAAGAGACAGGACACCATTGGGGACTGGTGTGAAGTGAATTGTGCCATGAGCTGACCTCAGGCCAAGTGGGCAGGTCTTCAGGCTAAGCTGATCAACAGATGTGACATCACATGTGAAAAAAGGTAAACTGGGTTTTCAGGCAGATTCAGCTGAGGGGGACCAGAAAAGCTGTGCACCATTTGGCCCTGAACTGACTTGATACTGCAACATTTCAGGGCCCAGGAACATGTTTGTTGAAAGGCCTAGAAATTTGTTTTCATGATGGGCCCTTTAATATTCAGGGACAGCCTTCACCCGTTTGGGCTTTACACCGTTTGGCTCACCTGTGGGACAAGCAGCTGCCATGTCCACGATCTTCATACCGTGGGGTGCATTGTAGTACACGCTCACCTTCAACACTTCCATGGGTATCCCAGCCACCTGCACAGTGTTTAATGTCAGTACAAGGATCAGAAAACCTTTATCAGGAGACTAGAAAAAGGAAATTTATTGCTTACGCCGTCTGGATGTGGGTATGTCTGTGCCGTGTTGTACGGACTTCGCACGACCAGACGGTTTGAGGTCTTCTTGGCACTGTAGCCGTTCTGTTCTGCTTCCCTCAGCACCATTGACACTGGTGTCGGGGTATGAAATGTCAGTTTCCAGATGCCGTTTGTTGATGAGGTCTGTGGTGAAGAAAAAAAAAAAGTTACTCTGATCCATCCTCTACCCATTAATCCTAATTTTATCACAGCGCTGACAGATCACTTTCATACCCATCAGTTTAGAGTGACCAGTTAACCTAACCCATTGTACATTTGGATGCTGTAGGAGGCCAGAGTACCCATGCAGTTTTTTCCCCCCCAACTGCAGCATTTGCCCCCCCCATTATTAATATTTAATACAGCTACAGAATGGAATGATTGTGAAAATATTGCATTTGTTCTGCAGCCCTTCAGGCTAGCTTTGTTATAATGCAAAAAAGTAAACATATTCACCAAAACCCACACCAAGAATTGTGCTCCGACTCAATGCAAAAAGCAAACCCATGTTTTACTTCCAACAGAACAAAAATTTTTGCATCCTAACTTTTGGAATTGCAATTCCCATCATTACCTCTTTAACATCTGGAACAGACCCCTTTGGTTCATTGTGCACTGCCATGTAGTGAGACACCTGAAACAAGAATTAATATAATTTCCTTTGTGTAGAGACTCTGGACCAGGACAAGTCAATGGACAGCATTTGATACCTCCATGTAGTTCCTGTCACATAGAATCTCTCTGGACGCCCATCGAGAGTAGGTACATGTCTGAGACACATCGTGTGGAGTGAAGTCAGATGAGCCTTGAGCATATACTCTAAGTTTCAGACCAATGTTAAATGTTGTGTCATCCTAAAAAAAAAAAAAAAAAATTAACACTGACATTCTTGACAAACTTCCAGTGGAATTCAAAAGATTGTCAAGATTCAGTGATTGCCAACACACATTAAAAAGTGTCAAGATCTGATCTTGACAACTACAAAACATGAGAACCACTTGTAGAATTGCTAGAAAAATCAACCCCCCCACAGGTCATCTGGTACAAAACAAGATTGTGGCAATGGGACACCTCAGAATATTTATCCATAAAAATCATCTTTCCACATAGGGGCATCAGGACTTCAGTGGCACACAGCCACTGTCATCTTGGTGTGTCATAACAAAACTCCTGTGGCTGTAGCACACAGACAGCATTACTAAGCAATGTTTCTGACAAGATCTTGTTCATACCGGGTGTACTTTTGCTCAAGATAAGTTTGTTCAACAAATACTCTGTTTGGGACTTCAGGGGCTCCATAACCGTTATATGAAAGCACACATTTTACAGCTGGGCACTACATGGCAGAACGTGATGTGTTCTTAAGGCCAGTAGGTTTGCCATTTGAGCAAACTGTGCAAAATTTGAAAAGTTGGAAAAATGCAAATTAGGTGCGCTTCTATAATCTGGTTTAAAGCAGTCCATCTCAGGGTGACTGAATGGGCCACACTTCACATGTGTTAATGACTTTACACAAGTTATGAACAGATGTTCCCAAAGTAATTCTTAACTGTATTTCACCCTCATTAGAGTATGATTATGAAAACCTCCCATTAGCATTTGGAATCATACATTAGTTCAATTATTCCCATAAAGTAGTGCTTCTCTCCTAGATCTAGCACCTCAAATGTTGACGATTCAAATCCATGGACACATTACTGAATCAGACTCACTACAGTTTGGTGTCAGTTTCATATTTAAAAGCTTTTCTTACTACCTTACAGTAGACATTTTTCCTCAACCCCTGCAAGTACACACATTCTGGATCACCAGATGCAATAGTGTTATCTGGTTCAAACTTTCAGAGAATCCATTATGGAATTATACTGTGGATTTTGGCTAAATTTCTGGGCATTGTGGCATTACAAGGACAAATGTTGAATTTGTCTCCATCGCACAAAATGTGAACCCTTTAAAAATCTGATTGAGCCAGATCACAACCACAATCTAATCCATTGAACCTTGTGCCATTTGACAGGTCCTGAACATTTCATCCAATCATTGGCAGAGTTTGCTTCTCAAGTGCCATTTATTAGTGCCGATGAAGAGAGTCATGTGCATTTGCTGTTAACCAAATTTTAAATTCTGGATTTTGCATTTTAGCAAACATTTTTGCCAAGTCCTTAACTGTCTGAAAAGGGTCCATGTAAAACAAGGCATTTGCATATTCCTCTGAATAGAAAAAAAAAAAAAGTCTTCAAAGTCCTACTCTGTTGTCCACGTAGCAGCCCATGAGAGATGTATAGATCCTGGTGTTTCCCCACGGATCAGACTCCATGCTGAATCCACACTGAGCAGCCAGGGTGGGTGTTAACGCAACGTGCTGAGAGCCATCTGGAAAAAGCAGCATGAGAGTCACGGCTCTCATCAGGGATTAAGCAGCCTGAGCATCATCTGCAGATCTCATACTCACTGACAGCCTCCACCTCGAGACGATTCCCCAGTGCTAGAGCTTTGTCCAGAGACAGCCTTATGATGTTACCTGCGCAGTCTGACTTTACCCCACCACCTGTTCAGGGGAGACATTGTGAGGGGCACTGCAAACTCACTCAAGGGGATGAAATAAGACCATTTCTATCTTACTTTTTGGTGAATATGGATTCATTTTTGGCCTTGCTTGACTTGTGATGATCACTGCAGCCATCAAGTTCCAGAATAAACTTGAACAGAAATGCACATGTCAGACACTGCTTGGGGCCCCAGAGGATTAAGGAACATTAAAAAAAATAAAAACAGTTTTACAAAAGAGAAGAGTCCCTCTATAGGGTATACTGACAGTTGTACACCTTCATTACACTACAAATGTAGATTTTTTTTTTAAGTAGTCATAGTACAGACTCCAGCACAAATCATTTGCATATAACAGGGGTCTGCAACCTTTAGCAGCTCCCCAGTTGCTCCATCTAGTGAGCAAATAAGCTTAAAAAAAAACCCACACACACACACAATAAAAATTTAATTTTACAAGTCAAATCTGTGCAAAATAAGGGTGATTTTCAAAAAAAAAAAAATTTTGAAAGCAATTGCATAAGTTGACCCCCCAAAAAAAGTCACATCTTACAAGACAGACCTGAGCAAATAAGGAAAATTCTTTAAAAAAAATTTTTTAAAAGTGACAAATATACTACACAAGTGAACAAAAATGGTCAATTATAGTAAATGAAGAGCAAAATAATCCACAAGTGGAAAAAAAAAAAAAAAAAAAAACAAAATTTGTGTTAACACATTACCAGCTACACATGTCATGTGACATGTAAACCATTTGAATATTTTTTGCAGCTCTAGACATTGTGTCCATAGATGTTTTTTCAGATTGTAAAGGTTGTTGACCCCCGGC
>JAQQAE010008679.1:1520-15057 GCA_029823295.1 Pseudamia nigra | reverse complement strand
TGAATATACCCCATGAATATACCCCATGAATATACCCCATGAAATATACCCCATGAAATATACCCCATGAATATATCCGAACCCATGACAAACGTCTGAGAAAACGACAGAAACACAAACAACATGTTCATGGACCATAAACAACAAAGACTGAAGGGGAACGTGTGTCCAGACTTTTGACTGGTAGCGTGTACACATGGACGTGTTTCCTCGGTGACGGTTGGTTCCAAACTGTAAACACTGACCTAACACTGTGTGTGTAATAATGTGTGTATTAATATGTATTAGTGTGTATTAATATGTATTTGTGTGTGTATTAATGTGTATTAGTGTGTGTATTAATGTGTATTAGTGTGTGTATTAATGTGTATTGGTGTGTGTATTAATATGTATTAGTGTGTGTATTAATGTGTATTAGTGTGTGTATTAGTGTGTGTATTAATATGTATTAGTGTGTGGATTAGTGTGTATTAATATGTATTAGTGTGTGTATTAATGTGTATTAGTGTGTGTATTAGTGTGTATTATTGTGTGTATTAGTGTGTGTATCAGTGTGTATATCAGTGTGTATTTGTGTGTGTATTAATGTGTATTAATATGTATTTCTGTGTGTATTAGTGTGTATCGGCGTGTACCGGGCGTACGTACGGGTTTTGTCGGTGACGGTGACCGCCGGGCCCTCGGTCCCGTCCTGCAGCTGCCCGTACACACTGATCTTGTACTGCGTGCTGGGTTTCAGGTTGCTGAAACAGTGCCGGCTGGTTCCTCCGCTCAGCTTCGTCTCCTGTTTCTGACCGTCTGCAAATAAAACACACACATAAACGACCTCTTCCATTATTAAACCGTTCACATCATTTCCATCGTCGACACCGTCTCCATGGTTTCCATCACCAGGTCGACTCTGGGGTCGCGGGGTCACATACATCGTCTGCTGGGACTAATTCAGACCAAATCTTCTATAAGACACTAAATCTACACAATCGGAGAAGGTTTGACCAAATATTTTCCATCTTCCACCATTTACATGTTACATTATTTAAACGGATAAAAAACTCCACTGATTCCCGTTGATTTTTTTCGGTCCGGTTCATCGTTGATCTCTGAATCCGATCAGGACCCAGGACGTCGCTGGAACCGTCCGGTTTGCTGAACGGAACCGACCGAGCGGCGGCAGGTGAACGATGAGTCAGCGACAAACAGACGCGGAGGGAAAATGATGAAACACGACGCCGGGTGGATTGTTTTCATCTTTTCTCCTCACAAATAAAACGTATTAAACAGTCGGGAGGCGACGAGCGACTGGATCCAATTAGTGAAATTGTCAACATGAAACGGGCGGCGTTCCTACGAAAAAACCGCCCTGGACTCGGCGCGTCCGACGAGGCAGGTGGGACTATTTAACGAGATAAAGACCAGCGGAGGCTGTAATTAAAACAAACAAATAAACAAACAAACAAGCGGGTCAGAAAAGCTGCTGCACACCTGGACGGAGGATTTAAACTGGATGAAGCAGATGAGGATCGTCTCCCGGCGTCCGGACGACGGGTTCTACAAACCATGGACAAAGTGACCCTGACGTCGCATCTCGGAGCCAAAAACCGGATGTGACCATATTTGGACGAACGGCAGGCAGATTCATGGGAAGCTAATACTAGCCGCTAGCTGCAGTCGAGTGTATGTCATGTATAACTATGAACGTATTGAATAAATAGAACATATGAAGGTCTGAATCGGTCCGACTTCACTAGTGACCTGTTACTATAGCGACATGTCAATCAAACCCCAGCACGGCAGTGATTTGTTGGATTATTTGCTGTAATATTTTAATAATGGAGTAAAAAGTTAAAGATGGATCATCACGTTACCGTACTTATTAGAGGATCCAAATAAAACGTTTGACACCATGATGACAAATGAAAAAAATTTAGCGGAGCTGAAAAGACCTGAGCCGTTCGTCTGCAGACCAGCATCAAACTTCTAAACAGCACACTGACATTCACCTTAAAAAACTCTGAACTACGTCACCCAGCGACACTAGCGCAGGGGTGACTTCGTCATCAGAAGGACGGGCACGGACCGCCGGAACGACGGACTGCGTGGCCGGGCTTGCTGGACCCGGAACCAGTCGTGGGGCGGTGAGTTTTGCAAATACACACCTGTTTCCTCCGAATTAGGATAAGGCAAAACACATCACCGTCGCCGTGCGGTCGTTGGGTTCAGACGTTGGGCCGAAGAAAGAACGCAAGGATGCTAGTGACATGATGTCGATATGAGTGAAACACGAGATCATAGAAAAACATTCACGTGGTGTTTGAGTGACCGATTTGGCGAAGGAGTGTGGTACGAGTACGTCCGAAATAATGATAAACCTTTTCCAGATACCTTCCTCGTACGTACGGGTATGTATGTATACGTGTATGTTTGTGTACATGCGAGTTTTCTTGGGTCTTGGAACGGATTAATTAGTTTTACATATGTTCTTGTTGAAAACCGGTCCCGGGTCACGAGTTTTCCACATTACGAGCTCGATCCTGGATCGAATTAAACTCGTAACCCGGGGCGACACCGTAGTGGATTCAGCTGAGTGTACGTTAAAAAGGATTTGCAAAATGCCACGTCCCAAATTCATTGGACTGTTTCGAACTTGCTACTCTGTTACAACTGTGATGAAATACAGGTTCTGGTACCTGACAGAGTGAAGTGAGTCCTGTTCCCGGTGGTATTTTCATGTGGACCGATACGGATCCGGAGATCCGTGAATGATTAAAAAGCCTCTTGGTGGCTTTGAGCCGGAACATCCAGCCTCGACACTCGGGTACAAATCTGAACGGATCCATCACTGCTCGTTAGCGTGGGAGCTGACGGGCAGCTCCTGCGGATGATGGACGTCCGAGCCCAGCGCATCACTCTGACACTTATCTCCGAAGCACAGGCTGCACCTGCCTCCTCCAGCGTTATCTGTGTGCAGCGACTCCCAAACAGTGGCACGTGGACCCAGCGGGGACACGATAAGGAGGTCTGCTGAAAATATCACGTGAATCCGTGCACATCTGGTCGGAATGACGACGGTTAATCTTAGGGGAAGTGCATCGTTATCGAGCTTCACGTTTATCTATGTTTGTCTAAAATTATTGATACATAAATCGTGACGTACTGGAAACCATTTGTCTAATTATTTGGCTGGAACATGTTGCCTGGAGAACGCCACGTGTCAACCCCTGTCTGGTAATTATCCTTCGCCATCTTCACTT
This sequence comes from Pseudamia nigra, assembly GCA_029823295.1. Lineage (NCBI taxonomy): Eukaryota > Metazoa > Chordata > Actinopteri > Kurtiformes > Apogonidae > Pseudamia > Pseudamia nigra. The sequence goes on along the minus strand of JAQQAE010008679.1, from coordinate 11,806 downwards.
CTACCCTTTGAAAATAAGTTTAAAGGTTGGTTTTTGGTCCTGAGAGAAAGTTAAAGGTTAAAGAAGGTGCAAAAATGAAGCAGGCAACCAACCAGCCAACCAACCAACCAACCAACCAGCCAACCAACCAACCAACCAGCCAGCCAACCAGCCAACCAACCAACCAGCCAACCTAACAAGCCAGCTGACCAGAAAGGCAGCCAACCATCCAACTGTCCGTCCATCCATCCAACCATCTGACCAACCAACCATCCATCCATCCATCCATCCAACCATCTGTCTCTTACCTGCCAACCATTAATCTAACCATCCATCTGTCTGTCCATCCATCCATCCATCCATCCAACCGTCCAACCAACCATCCATCCATCCATCCAAACTTGTAACCATCCATTCATCCAGCCAAGCCATTGAACTGTTTTCTAATTTGTGAAGCTGTTTCATCTCAGGATTTTCAGTCTTATTGTCAGTCGTCTTCATTTCAACGGTTTATTTCGGCAATAACATTTTTTCCGCCCCAGGGTGATTCATGAAATAAACTTCACCACCTCCATTTCCTTCCCCCTCTTCCTCCTTCCCTCTTTATTTCCCATCTGTCCATCCCCACAGACCAGAAAACTTCCCATCATGCCTCTCTTCGATTGCAGCGGACACCTACCGGTGGTCATTATTTACCAGCTGGTCAACCATAAATCCTCATTTGGCTCCGTTGTGTGCGGAGCCGATTCCTCTGGGCTCCGTGAACAAACGAGCGTCATAAGTGTCTTTATGTGACGTTAATGTCGCCGCCGTCGTTTCCCGACGCCTGAAGGTGATGAATAACGGTCGTTATGTTCCCATTTGGAGTTGACGGCAGGATTAAAAGTCAATCCCGCCGTTGAGGAGGCGACGGTGTGGAGGATGTGGACAATCAAATCGGGAAAGCCATCTGTTGTTTTTTGTTATTTAAGGGTGCGGACGGCGTTATCCATCCAAGAGTGATGGAAAAACGTAGACGTGAGCCTGGTGGGGACACGAGGCGGGAAATGACGGGAATAATGTCGATTCTGGTGCAGACGTGAATATTTCAAACAAAAACAAACAGACTTTAATGGTTTGAACGAATAAAGTTGGTCTAACGCTGTTTTCAAAATCGTAAATAAGTCGGAAAACACGAAAAAGCTTGTCACGGGCAATTTGATTTGCAGTTTCCCGGTTCTAACGTGTTGATGTGAGCCGTCGTTACATGACAAACTCAGAATTAAAAAAGTAAGAAAAGAAAACATTTGTTTTCCCTGCAACCTGTAAACGCGAACGACCCGCTTCGTTCCGAGGGTTTGGAGCTGGAATCTAAAAATAACGGAAACCGCCACAGCGTCTGCTTCCACGCAGAGGTCAGAGGTCGGCGTGGGACTGTTTCCAAAGCAGCAGTAAACACTCCCACGCGTCGTCGAGGAAACGAAGGGAGTTTCACACCGAATCCGGTGCGACGCTGTTCGGTGTGGCTTCAAGACGGCGAAACGGCGACGACCAGAAAACGAGCCAAAACCCTCAGAAAACGAACAAAATAAGCAACGCAACAAGCAGAAAATGAAAAAAACAATAAAGTAAATGAACAAAACAAGCAACAAACGAGCAAAAAATGAACATATTTAAGTACATTTTAAAAAAAACAAACTAAACAATCTACAAAACAAACAAGAAATGAACCAAATTCATGAGGCAAATGAACAAAATCAGCAAAAGATTAACAAACTAAGCAAGAAAATGAACAAAATAAGCAACAGAACAAGCAAAAAAAAAATCGAGTAATCTAGGAAATGAACAAAATGAACAGATCAAGTTACAAAATGAACAAAAATAACCAAATGAACAAAAGTGAGCTAAATAAACAAAACAAAATTTAATGTAATGGACATAATGAGCAAAAAAATAAACAAAATAAGCATCAAACTGAGCAGAAAATGAGCAAATAATCAAGTCAGTGAACAAAATACTGAGGTAAATTAATGAAATGAACAAAAATGAACAAAAAAAGCAACAAAACGAGCAAAAAATGAATAAATTTGAACTAAATAAACAAAACAAAGTTTAATTTAATGGACAAAATAAGCAAAAAAACAAAAAACAAAATAAGCATCAAAGTGAACAGAAAATTAAGAACTAATCAAGTAAGTGAACAAAATAATCAGGTAAATTAATGAAATGAACAAAATAAGCTACAAAGCGAGCACAAAATTAACAAATTAGTTGTAATGAACAAAATTCATGAGACAAATGAACAAAATCAGCAAAAAATTAACTAACTAAGCAACAAAATGAACAAAAGTAAATATGAACTAAAATAAAATAAAAGAAAGGAAATTTAATTGAATGGACAAAATAAGCAAAAAAAAAAAGCAAAACACTCACACAATTTAACAAAATGATCCAACCAGGCCACAAAATGAAAAAAATGAACAAAATAAGCAAGAAAATGAGCAGAAAATTAACAGTATAATGAGGTAAATGACCAAAATGAACAGAAATAACTGAATGAATGAATAAATACAAACAAAATAAACAAAACAAAAAAACAAGGGGAATTTATTTTATTGAACAAAATAAGCAAAAAAATGTTTTTAATTCAAAGAATTTAACAAAATGACCCAATGAAGCCCCAAAATGACAAAAGATGAACAAAATAAGTAACATAGTGAACATAAAATTAAGAAATAACCAAGTAAATGAACAAAACAATCAGGTAAATGAACAAAGTAAGCTACAAAATGAAAAAAATAAGAAAATAAATAAGAAAATAAGTAAAAAATGAACAATATAAGAAACAAAACAAGCAAAAAATGGACAAATATTCAAGTCAATTAAAAAAAAAACGAACAAAATAAGAAATGAGCAAAATTCATCACACAAATGAACAATATAGGCATATAATCAAGCAAGTGAACAAAACAATCACGTAAATTAATAAAATGAACAAAAATGACCAAAATAAGCAACAAAACAAGCAGAAAATTAAGAAATTGTAGAAATGAACAAAATTCATGAGACCGATGAACAAAATCAGCAAAAAACTAACAAACTAGGCAACAAAATGAACAAAAGTAACCAAAGAAATGAACTAAATGTCAAAAAAATAATTGAATGAATCAAAAAATATGAACTAAAACAAAATAAAAGAAGTAAAAAATGGACAAAATAAGCAAAAAATGAACAAATATTCAAGTCAATTTTAGTCAAAATGAACAAAATAAGAAGAAATGAACAAAATTCATCAAACGAATGAACAAAACGAGTGAACAGAAAATTAAGAAATAATCAAGCAAGTGAACAAAATAATCAGGTAAATTAGTGAAATGAACAAAAATGACCAAAATAAGTAAACAAAACGAGCAGAAAATTAAGAAATTTGTAGAAATGAACAAAATTCATGAGACAAATGAACAAAGTCAGCAAAAAATTAACAAACTAGGCAACAGAATGAACAAAAGTAACCAAAGAAATGAACTAAATGACGAAAAATAATTGAATGAATAAATAAATATGAACTGAAACAAAATAAAAGGAAAGGGAATTTAATTGAATGGACAAAATGGACAAAATGACCAACAAAATAAGCAAAAAATAAACAAATATTCAAGTGAATTTTTCAAAAAAATTAACAAAATAAGAAGAAATGAACAAAATTCATCAAATGAATGAATAAATATGAACTAAAACAAAATAAAAGGAAAGGGAATTTAATTGAGTGGACAAAATAAGCAAATGAATGAAAATGGACAAAATAAGCAACAAAACGAGCAAGAAACAAACAACACACTCAAGTCCGTTGCAGGATTAAACAGGACAAGGACATAATATCAACTCGATCATTTTAATATTCTTTGATCATTTACCAATAACATCCGTGAATAAAAACCGTCGCGTCTCAATTTTCTGCCTGTTTTTATCTCCATCATTTGTGACATTTTCTCACATTTTCTCCTCCTGCTCCTCCTGCTCCTCCTCCGCTGTGTGGAAAACATCTCATTTTCCACCGGAACGTTGACCTTTAGTCTGTTTTTTTGTCTTTATTTCACCTGACGCAGCAGATGTAAATGTCATCGATTCCGCGTCTCGTCGACTCGTCTCCAATCGGACACAACGGAATCTTTGTCGCCTCCGACTCTTTAAGGATTCGGAAAAAACCCGACGCTCGCCGCCTCCGCTGATGAAAACCAGCGAGAATATGTGGAATATTCTCCTCCGGGTGCAAATATGTGGAGCCGTGGGAATCGCACCGTCAACAGAAAAAACCAAAAAAATACACAGCGATGGGCAAAATGAGCAAAAATATGAACGAAAGACGAACAAGACAAGCAAAAAGCATCATGTAAATGAACAATATGAAAATAAAAAAATCACATAAATGAACAAAATATGATATAAAATGTGCAAAAAATGAACAAAAATGGAGAGAAATGATCAAAACAAGCAACAAAATGCACAAAAAATGAACAAAATTAGCAACAAAAGTAAAAAATAAAAAAAATGAACATAATGAACAAATTCAGCAAAAATGAAGAATGTATTGAAATAAATGAACAAAATGGACAAAAAAGGCAATAAAATGTGCAAAAAAAATGGAGAAATGAACAAAATAACCAACCAAACGAATAAAAAAATGAAAAATTACCTAAATGCAGAAAATAAGCAACAAAATGTACAAAAAATGAACAAAATTATCAACTGAAAAAGGAAAAAAAACATGATGTAAATGAACATAATGTACAAATCACAGAACAAAATGATCAAAAATGAACAAAGTAATGAAGTAAATTAACAACATGAACCAAGTAGGCAACAAAATATGCAAAAAATGAACAGGAATGAGCAAAATAACCAAATAAACAAGTAAAAAATGAAAAAAAAAAATCACATAAATGCACAAAATAAGCAACACAACATACAAAAAAATGAACAAAAAAGAACAAAATCAGAAACTAAAAAAGGAAAAAACATCATGCAAATGAACATAACGAAAAAAATCACGGTAAAAAATTATCAAAAATAAACAAAGTAATGAAGTAAATTTACAAAATGGACAAAACAGGCAACAAAATGGGCAAAAAATGAACAAAATTAGCAACGAAGCATGTAAAAAAATCAAAAAAAGATGTGAACAAAATGAACATAATAAACAAAACAAGCGACAAAATCAGCAAAAATGAACAAAGTAATGAAGTAAATTCACCAAATGGACAAAATAGGCAACAAAATAGGCAAAAAATGAACAAAATAACCGACTAAACAAGTAAAAAAATGAAAAAAACACATAAATGAACAAAATAGGATAGAAAATGTGCGAAAATGAACAAAATAAGCAACTAAAGAAGCAAAAGTGAAAAAATCATGCAAATGATCAAAATAAAATAGTGTTAGCCTCCGGAGGGATGTAAACAACCGTGTAGTGGTGGCTAAGGGCTAAGCTAGCAATAGCCTGTGGAGGAATGTAGGGCTAAGCTAACGCTAACTTCTGGATGAATGTAAACAGCCGTGTCGAGGCGGCTAAGGGCTAGCCTAGTGTTAGCCTGCAGAGGAATATAAACAGCCATGTAGAGGTGGCTAAGGACTAGGCTAGTGTTAGCCTCCAGAGAAATATAAACAGCTGTGTCGAGGCGGCTAAGAGCTAGGCTAGCGTGAACCTCCAGAGAAATATAAACAGCCGTGTAGAGGCAGCTAGGCTAGCATTAGCCACTAGAGGAATGTAAAGACATGTGTCATGGTGGCTTAATTTGTTTCTCGAAGAGCTAATACCTGAGTTTACTGGATCCTTCAAACAAAGCCAACATGGTTGTAACGGCACGAAAACACTTCCTGTCGGGATGCGATACCTTTCTACAGCATTGGAGCAAAAACAGCCGGACTTGTGACGATGTGCAGATGGAATGTCAACCAGCAGGTGGAGCCGGCGGGCGTGGTACTCACTGAGCAGAGGCTCCAGGACCAGTCGGTAGGCGCTGGCGTGTCGATGGAGATGCCACTGAACACACAGTCCACTCATCCTCACCTGGTAGGTGTTGAGGTTGGTCACGCCCAGGTACACTACGGAAACACAGCGGGACACGTCGGGGTTTAACTGCACGTCTAGTTCCACTGACGTTCAACAGTTTACATGAATGTGGACAAAGACACATCACGAAAAATATCCTTCAAAACCAAAATGTCATCAGAAATATGGTGACGGTGCTGCTTGTTCCGGAGTGAACATCCGAGTAGCTGGTCCACTGATCCCCACGGACACAGGTTCTACCAAGACGTTTTATCGGACTCGGAAAAACTAGAGCTGTCAAAATGAACGCATTCATCTGGATTCATTCATATTCATGATTAATTTGATGAAAAATTTTTCATGCAATTCACGCCTGCACAAGGCACAATAACTTCACATCCACGAATTACACCCATCGACACGGATTAAACCACCGACCACTGGTCAAACAACCGGCGTTACTTTCCTTGACAAAAAATTTTCGTCATTGTTTTCGTCGCAAATATATTTTTGCGGATGAAAACGAAAGGAAAATTAAAAACTAAGTCAATAATTCAAACGAAATTGACTAAACTGAGCAACATTTTCGTCAACGAATAAAAGACGAGATGAAAATAGACAAAAGAAGGAAAAATACGAGGAAACGACAAAAGAGACCGGATGAGAAAAGAACCAATCAGAGAGCGGATGAAAAAAGAACCAATCAGAGACCGGATGAGAAAAGACCAATCAGATTATTGCGCGTGAGGAGGAACACACTACTGTTTTGAAAAATGTTCCCAGGAAAACAACAGACAACGATAAAAAGTCGAGAAAACGTCCCCGACGGAGACAAAAACACGGAGACATTTGTGTCCATTTCACGTTTGACGATGAAAACATTTCGTCCTGCGAAGGACGGACACGACATTTACAGAATAAACACCCGGATCTTTATTCAAAGCTAAATTCATTTAGACTTTATTTTGTTTTATTGCATAAAATGTAATTGTACAAAAACTGCAGCTCGACAACATAGTTGTCGCCTTAAAATGTAAAATAAATCGTCTCCATCAGGTTAGAAACACGCAATGTTACATGACACAAACGTGATTAATGCCATTTTATTATTTTTGACTTGTTAAATGTTATATCAAACGACATTTATATCAAGGAAAAAGTTACGAAACCTTATGTTACATTTGACCCACGTCACTGACGTCGTTAGTACACCGGTGCCCCGGATAACGAATTTAATCCGTTCCGGCGTCACGTTCATTGAGCGAATCATTCATTAGCCGGAGCAAGTTTTTCCATAAAAATACATGTAAAACCAATTAATCCGTTCTGGACCCATGAAAACTCCCATATAAAGTATGTCTTACACACACGTATGTTACATTTATTAATTTATAAAGACGGAGACGCCATTTTTCTTCGGTCCCACGATGAAAAACACAAAATGAAGCAGTGTTTTAGGTGAAAAAAGGCAAATGTACAGCGCAGAGTCGCGTTGACGTTTAACTCGGCCGAGATGCGAAGTCGTCCGCACTACGAAAAATTTGTCACCTGAATCTTTGCAAAAATACAAAAGTCGTAACTCGAATCACTTTCGTTAGCCGGGACACAATTCAGCCGATTTTTTTTCCCTCGTCACCCAAAAACGTTCGTATTTACTGCTTCAAAGTCAGTTCAAATGCAAAAGTATAAGTCTTTACACATTTAGAAACAAATGACATTAGTGAGTGTTTTTACTGCCACAAAATGAAAAACAATAAATGGGTATTAACCGTGATTAATCCAAATTAATCCACAGTGACCCTGTGATTAATTTCCCTAATGAAAACACAACTAAAACGGGGTCATCGTTGTGCGGACGGCGTTCCGGCGGAATCCGTCGCGCGGCACCGGTCCGTCCGCTCTGGACTCATTAAGATGCTGCTGATGCGACGGCGGCTCCCAGTCACCTCCCAGAATCCCGCTGGGCTCGTCTCATCTCGCTCGCTTTCCCGCTCATCTTTCTTCTTTCTTTAACATCTTCCCTTTTCTTTTTAAAATTTCGCTCCACGTCCCCCGTCGTCCCCCCAGACTCGTCCTTCGAATCCACCCCCGAGCGCCGCATTGTCATGCGTGTCAAGTAAACGCCGCCAAAACAGCGAGGCGCTCGGGATGCGACGAAGGCCAGGCGTCGGATGGGCGAAAGGGGCGGGACTTCACGTGGAGGCTCAAGGGCACCCGACACGCCGCCTGTCGCCGGATCAAACCCGAGATCTTTCAGTCACAAAATAGGGTCGTTTGACGAACAGTTCGGCCCGGAGACGTGATTATTTATGGTTGCGGGAGGGAAAAAAATCCAGGCGGCAGCGGAGAAGCTGCCATTGATCAAACCAGGACAAAGGATCCGAAAACTCGGGGAAGTGAGTTGATGCAGTCGTGGGTGTAATTAGGCGACGTTTCCATTAAAGGCGTCAGAGGCGCATCGAGGATATCGACGTGTGCAGGCGTCTGGTCTCAGCTGTGATTAGATTAAAGGACACGTTGTGTTTAAAGTGGCGGCAAAGACACAAAACTCCACCGGCGACGTGTTGACATTCAATTTTTTTCATGTTTACTTGTGCTCCCAGACGAGAAAAAAAGTAAAAATAAAATCTGTTTCGGGTAACAAAAATATGTGGCCCTTTGCTCATTTTCTTCATTTTTTTGTCAGCTTTTGTTAAACATATTGTGGCGTTTGTTTATTCAGTACTTACTTTGTAAATTTGTTTATTATTTTACTCAGTTTTAATGTGCGTTTCTGGATGGTTTACCTTGTTTTTTTTATTCACTTTCGTGCTAGCGTTAGGCTGTTGTTTTTGCTTCATGTTGCTTGCTTCCTCGTTCGGTTTCTCGTTTCTTTGATTACTTTGTTCAGTTCTGTGTCTTTTTTTTTTGTTTAGACTTTTTTAGATGATAGTGGAAGAAAATAACATTTTTAAGGATGTAAACAGGAGAATCACCGCCTCATCGTGGCGGAGGGCTTTGTGCGCCTGACTGATCCTAGGAGCTATGTGGTCTGGGGTGATTCTCCCCTGGGTCTCCCAATTGGTCCTAGGTGACAGATGAGACTCAGAGCGATTCAGAAGAACCTTATGACTATGTCTTCCTGTGGGCCCCCCACCTGCAGGAAGGGTCTTAAGGGTCCAGTGTTGTGTGGTTTGGATGGCGGGGGTCTGGGCGGTCCAATCCCTGGTTGTCAAAACTAGCTCCAACTGGGAGAAGGCCCTGGGGCAGACCCAGGACACGATGGATTGACTATGTCTCTCGGCCGGCCTGGGAACACCTGGGGGTTTTGCTGAAGGAAACGTTGGCCTGTGGACGTGACTATCCAGGGATGGAACCACCAACTTTCTGGCTCATGAATAACCTGACAAGCTCCAGATCCACTTGGAAGACTTTAGAAATTTAGGAACATCGAACAAGCGCAGCCTCTGCGCCGCCAACGTCTTCTTTGAGGTTTGAACAAAACAAGGCCCAGATGTAACGTTTGTACGTCGTCATTTCAACTTCAGGCTAAAAAAGGGAGACGGAGCCGAGCTGACGCTTCTTTCTGCACAACATGATTTGAATTTCGAGAATGCTACGGATTTGAAAGCTCATGCCTGAGCGTCATCTGAGCACAGAGGAGAAATCCACCCTCGGATCAGTACGCCACTCAAACTCAGAGCTGCGTCTGCACCTGAATCCTACGTAGATCTATTTTTTGAAAAGGAACCAGGACTCTGTTCAGAATCGATTGTGATGAGGTCAATGAAGTGGTCCCCAACCCCCGGGCCGCGGACCAGTACCAGTCTGTGGGTCAATCGGTTCTGGGCTGCACAGAAAGAATACATAACTTATATTATTTCTGTTTTATTTATTCTCTCCGCCACATCTGTCTACGATGTCGCCACATGTCAAGACGTTTGCCTCCGTCACACGTCTTACCTACATCCGCTACCTTCTTAAAGGGGCTGCGCCGCCCGCTAACACATAATACATTACGGCTAAATTGAAACCCCCAAGCTAGCAAAATGAACAAAAAACAAATGCACTGAAAACCCTGTTGCCATTTCCGACATCCTGTGTGTGTGAAGCAGGGTTTTCTGCGGTGACGGCAACCAAAACAAAATTACGGAGCAGACTGGACGTAAACAATGCACTTGGGGTGTCATTGTCTCCCGTTACACCTCGACGGGACCGTCGCGTTGTCTCCCGTTACACCTCGACGGGACCGTCGCGTTGTCTCCCGTTACACCTCGACGGGACCGTCGCGTTGTCTCCC
>JAQQAE010008678.1:0-15058 GCA_029823295.1 Pseudamia nigra | reverse complement strand
CCCCCTCCCCCCACACCCACCCACCCATCCAGTCTGTTTTCTCACAACCCTATTGTACGCCATGCATGACCAGTCTGTTTTGGCATAACTACAAAAAGGATTCTAATGGTGAAAAAGGGGGAGTTTTAAGGTATAACAGTAACTGATAACACTTTACATTAATGGTACATTAAATAACATTAGTTAAGGCGGTAATAAACATTAGCTGTTATGCATCACTTCAGTGAATTCAGAAACCTGATTGGTCAGAGACAGCATTCTTATTTTTATACCATGGACTGTTGCCATGCTGGTAAGACACACAGCTAAAAAAATGAATCACACAAGAGGCAGAAATTGAAATTCTGACCACTTAAGATTGGTTTCAGAAGAAAAAGTATCCCATAGTTCCCAGGAGAAATAAAACTCTATAAGTTTTATTAATATAATTCACTTTTTAAATGGAAGCTTAAAGTTTTGCATAATCAGGCGCAGGGACAAGCGGGTGTGTCCTTTGTGTCCACTCTGTGGGCTTTGATTGACAGATGACTTGGCTGCGGAATGAAACATTATAAGGTCTGATTTATTGAATAAAACTTATTTTATATCTTGCTGGCTTTACTGTAGTTGTGTTTAAGAGAGATTACACGAAGGACAGCGCCAGCATTCTGCAACATCCTGCCAAGTGTTTAATGATACTGACCAGCTCTCTGTACATTATTATCCTTAAATAATTAACCAGTGGTATGCTGAGTAAGCAGAAACAGTACAGTACATTATAATTCTAGTAACTCAAGTAGAAGTACTCAAACATAAGTGAGTAAGAGTAAAATGTCTCATATATGTAAAACTACTCAAGCACAGAGTAACTTCATAACATGGAATTTATTACAGCATATGTGTATGTATACAGTATGTGTTCAAATGGGTATTTTGTTCATTCTTGTTTATTTTGTTGATTATTTTGATAATTTTGTTGCTCATTTTATTGATTTTTTTTTTTTTTGCTAAAATTCTCAATTAGGTGCATTTTACTTTTTAATTTTCTTCATTTTTTTCTTATTTTATTTCTTATGACTGCTTTGTTCAGTTTTTATTTTCAATTTTCTTGATTATTTTGTGTTTTTTTAACACATTTTATGATTTTGTTCTTTTTCATTTTAGTGAACATTTTACCGCTTTTGTTGCTTAGTTTATTTATATTGTTCATTTCAAGTGTTTTTCCTCCTACTCACTGAGCTTTGGCCAAATGTAACTAGAGTATAAGTACATTTATTACATCATAAATGTAACTGAGTAAAAGTAAAAAGTATTCTACAAAATAACTACTCTTAAGAGTACATTTTATGGTAAAATATACTCAAGTACATATAATAGAGTAAATGTACTTGAGTACTACCCACCTCTGCAATTAACTGATGTGTTTCTTAAGTTATGTAAATAGCATCTTTATAAACTATTAAAATGCATGTAATGTGAGCAATTAATAAATGACACATCTTTGCGTTATTAGCTGTTAGCAAATGTTTCTTACAGCTTTAGGACATTAATTTATGTACACTTATTGTAAAGTGTTCATAATTAAGCCTCATCGCTGACTGGCTGCAGATACTGTTCAAACACTTGTCATAAATTGCAAATTGTTACTAAGGTTATTTTATTAACCCCCATCCAAACATTGTTTTAATAACATATAACTTTGTTCTGTGTCCAGCGTTTTAATGTGTTTTCCTGTGTATAATGTGTTCTATATTGCAGACATACAGAAGACATGATTGTCACACCATTTGCACAGGTGAGTCACCTGAAAGCTTGGCAAGTAATTTGATATTTAGTACAATTGGAAAATGAGCCAGATGGTGTCAAATCACCATTCAGTTGTGTTCACTTGTCAGCTGAGGGCTATAATATCCTCCAGATGGTCTGAGACTGGGCTTTAAGGCTCTACCGGAACAACCCTTCAGTATTATTCTGGCCCTGCGACAAGATCAGGCATCCCGCCGGCCTTGCCTGCCTCTTGCGTGGGATGTGCGTCACACTTGTGCTCATTTTACACAGCGAAAGAAGTGGCGATTCCAACGCTGCTGGATCATGCTGGCTGATAAGACACTACAAGAGTTAGCCGTGGACACTGGATCCTCTGTGGGCTTTCACTGTGTGCTGAGTCAGTGTTTGGCTGCAGATGGAGTGACAGACAGGACACATAGAGGTGTCAGTGATGCCATCCGAACATGAGAAAGGGAGAGGGGAATGCCTTTAACTAGAGAGATGAAAGTCACAGTGTCTGCTTTCAAAGGCTCCTCAGGAATTTGTTCTGAGAAACATTTAGTCTTGTTGAAAGTGAATAAACAAGTCATTGACAAATCTTCAAAATATCTTAATATTCAGTTCTATACATACTACACCAGGGCTAAGGAGTCAGTAAACATGAGGTTATATTTGGATTGGCCGAGTCTTAACCACAGTAGACATTCACTCTTATTTCAGCTTTGTGAAAGCACGTCAACTCTGCATTTCTGCAAATTTAAAAGCTCAAGTTTCTTTTTTACTTTGTACTTGTGCTTATCTGGACAGATTTTTTTTTTTATGTTGTATATTTATTTCAGTTTTTGATCAGTTGGTGGATCTTTGGGTTATTTTTCATTCTTTTCATCCATGAATTGCATTCTTTTGTTGATTTTTTTTTTTTGTTATGCTTTGTTATTTCTGCTGATTCAGTGTTTTATGTTGTACACAAAAATGAAGTTTAATCTGGTGTTATACATCATATCTGTCACATTTCAAGAGTAAAATGCATCATAGTAATTGCAAAATCATTTTCAGTAAAAATTGAGATATAATGGATTCAATGTGAGTCTTAAATGTGTTAAAATGATCTCAAACAGATCTTACAGAGCATTAAATTTAAATGTCTGGTACTTGTGAACATCCTGATAAAGTGAAGGCATGTGTTACAGATTCATTACATCATACATATCACTGATGTCATATTTGAACTCGTACATTCAGTATCTTTCATCCTACAGGTCCTTGCCAGTCTGAGGACAGTCCGAAGTAATTTTGCCATCATAACCGGACAGCAGGACCGCACAGCCAGCAAGTAAGTGTTTACAAGGTCAACAACATCAAAACAATACTGACATTAATATCGCCTGCAGTTATTAGGGCTTTGAAACATTCATTAGAGTGTTTCTTTAATCTTTCCGTTTGGTTTTTAGTTAGTTTTAGGAATGCATAAGTAGTTTGGGTTTGAGTCTTTCAGGTGTTATTAAGAAAGTCAATTCAGTTTTGTTTCACAATGTTCCTGAGCCCATGTAGTGATTTCCAGTAGAGAATCATGTCTGTTTTTAACGTACTGTAGTGCTGCCTAAGAGTCACAACCGGGACCACAACCTTCAATCTTCAACCTTCCTCCTGATTCTCTGAATCTTTTGACGATATTATACATGTAGATGGTGGGATCTTCAAAATTTTCACTTTTTTTGAGAAACATTACAAGCATTACAAATCTGACCCCAATGCCGTTCCATTAATGTGCTCTTTATAGAGGTGACCAGCATCATCATAACCTAACTTTACAGGTGCAGCGTGGGATTTAGGGGCATCTAGCAGTAAAATTATGGATTTTCAAGAACTCAGCACCCAAAACCCCATCATATCTGTCCAAGTAGGTTTCCATTAGCCCACTGTTACGAGAAGGTCCAGGCTAGTTTAGCTATCAGCCATTTCTCTAAGTTCCCAAGACCGCTCCCCGTAATCTCATCCTCACCGGACCCTACATGTTTGTGCATAACTTGAGTTATGTTCTGTAATAGCCCTGGGTGAAGTGTTTTGACCCTATCCAATCAGAGGATGAAGGTGTGTTTTTGCCACACTCACCACCACACGGCTGGTTCCGGATCCGGCGGAACGCATCCACGGAGTCCCGTCAGTCCGGCGGTCCATGCACTTTCATCGGATGAATCGGCCAACCTGCGCTGGGTTATCTTGTTGTAGTTCAGAGTTTTTTAAGGTTAATACCGTATATACAATAGTGTTAGCGTGCTACTTACAAGTTCGATCACCAGTCCTTAGATAAATGGCTCAGTTCTCTCAGCTCTACCTGCCTCTGTTGGAGTCTATCCTCCACTATGTGTTCCTCGTAGTCTGTCTTACAGCTGCTTGAACAGGTCGCATCAACACAGCTGACTTGCATTTGTGCTGAGAACAGAGAGTTCCCAAACCACTTCCACATCCTCCGAGTATGTGTCCATCAGTGACTCCCTGAGCTGAAAACCACGCCTACTAAAACTTGATCGTAACACCCACACAGACTGAAAAATGTGAGCATTCTCACCAGAGTCAGTGTTTGGATTCTGCATTCTGATCTACTGTAGACACATGATGGACTCTCTCCTGTAGATATACTGTATGTGGTAACAAAAATAACAATTAAACACTAATGAAAAAAATACTTGCATATTAAATTATTTTTAAGTATTTGGTGATCCACAGGAGGAGGTATACTCTATACCAGGGGTCTGCAACCTGTAGCTTGAGGGCCACATGCGGCCCCTCTATAGCAGTTTCTGTGGCTTTGACCATTGATGCATGTGACACATAATAATTCCAAATTTGGGGGGAAAAGGCACTAAATCAACAAAAAGAAGGGGAAAAAATTAACCACATAATGAACAACAATAAAGAAAAAACAATCTACTTTTTTCATTTGCTTAACCTTTATTTAACCAGGTAAGTCAGTTGAGAACCAGTTCTCATGACGACCTATAGGCCAGAGGCACATATAGAGACAAACAACCAGTCGCCTTAAAATGAACAAGATTAAACAGTATAATACATAATGTAGTCAAAAATGAACAAAAATGAAGAAAAGTAACAAAAATATGCAAAATGTCTTAGAAGATTAAGACTTATTTGAGTCAGTGGAATCAAAAGGGATAACAAAATGAACATATATTCAAGAAAATGAACAAAATAGTCCAGATAATGAATATAAACGAGAATACAAAAAATTACAAACAAAACAATAAATTAGAATAAATGGTTAAATCCAGCCCTAATTAAATGACCCACATAGTGTAAAGCTGTTTTATTACTGGACACTATATGAACCAATGACATGAAGGTAGAAGTGAGTTAATTTTACCTACCAATCTTTACTTCACTTTTCAATTGTACTGTAGTTTGTATAATTTATTTTTCAATGCAAGTTTTAGTCTTTTCTCCTTTTGTTAACCATTATGACTCTTGTTCTCTGTCAACAGGACACGATCCTCAGGTAGTAACCCACCATCCATGTGCAAGACCAGCCTTGCAGGTCAGTACTGATATTATTTCTTACATCATAAATCCATTTGGATACAGAAAGAGTCTAAAAGGACATCATTAAATATGTAATTTATATGAGTTTGTGGTAGTGTGTCATGGATAAATGGTTAACAAATGCCATTCACATATCATCATAAAATTTAACTCTGACTTCAGTGAGGGTTAGGACTCAGATGTTAGACATATACTGACTTACAGACCAGACAGTCTTTGAACAGCATGTGGAGCCATCAATCCCACAATGCCTCTGTATTTATCTTTTATTACAGAGGAGCCTCACCAGCAGCTGGCTATAGAGACTCTGGATGAACTCGACTGGTGTCTAGAACAACTAGAGACTCTGAAAACACGACACTCTGTCAGCGAGATGGCCTCCAACAAGGTAAAGACATGGAGGCAAAGAACAAAAATATCACTAATGTATATGTTTCTATAGTTTGCAGTATGTCTTTCCCAAAGCACCATCCATATACAGTATACGGTACACTGTATGGACAAAATACTGGGACACCTGACTGTTACACCTACAGCAACATGGACATCTCTTTCCAAATCCATAGAAATTCTTGCCATGGACATAAGCAATAAATCAAATCTGTTTTGTGATTTCAGTTATGAAGCAATCACCCATGTTCCAAGCAAATTTACTTTTGGTCAAAGCTTCAAATGGAAACATTCCGGTTCTGTACTACAAATTCAAATTTCTTCAAATCTGGATTTGAACAAACTAAATTCAACAAGATGAGTCCACTGTCATCATAATTTGAAATTTTGATTATAAGGCCAAAGAAGGTGTTGCATCACAGCAGCCTTGACCTTTGGCTGCCGAAAATTCACTTCTTCCTTCAGTCCACATGACCATTTGTACCAAATTTGAAGCTGTTAACTGAAGATGTTCTCCAAATAACATTGTTAAACATAATAGAGATTCACCAAATGATTAACAATGTTACAGAAATATGAGACACATCCAAAGAGGAAAAGGTTGGTTCCAGTTTAACAGTACAATCTGCATTTGTATTCACCAGTCCCTGAAACATCAACAGTGAGACAATGTTTAAACACAATAAAGAATGAATAAAGAATAAATGTCTCCATGAAAAAGTTATAATTGTTCAAAATCAGTGGGGTTTTTGCAAACGGGTACAAGAGACTGTTGATTTGATATTTTCTTACAGCCCTAATTGATTTAAAACCCTACTTCAATATAATATCAATCAAGAACAACATAAAAACATTATTTCTTACTGTGCAATGATGTCATCACTGCTGCTATTTTGGATAAAGCCATAATTCCAGTATGCTTGAATCTAATTAATTGAGTCAATTGTTTGTTTTGAGGTTGGATGCAGTGTTGAATGTTGAATGTCTTATGCGTCTGTCCCAGAAGCATAAGACATTTTAATAATTTTCAGCTGTCACTTGTGGGTGTGTGCAGATGTTTCCCACCCAAATTAGATGCAAAGCACAGTGATTGTGATGTAGTATAAATGTGTTTCACATTTATTCATCCTAAACACATGAAAACTCACGAATCCTGATGATCCATCAGCGTTCATGAGAATATGAATAGAATCTGCCATCCGTCAGCAGATACAAGAGGAGCTTATTCCATGAATAAGTAAAGAATCAGACACACCCTTCCCTCACTCATGTGCAGAAAATTGTGAAATAGCTAGTGGGAAGTGGAGATAAAACGGCATCCCCCATCCATCGCTGCTCCATGCATCTCTCTCCTCATCTTCCCCCACCTCTTGCTTCTCTCAGACTGGAGCACGGCGCTCATGTGAATCGTGATCAGACCGCCCACACGACATCCACGTGTTCTTCATACTAACGTACACAAAAACACACTTCTTCCCATCACATATATGCACTGGCAGTCTTGCCTGCCATCACATACAGTATATACTCTGCCCGGATACATAACTTGCACTCACGTGGCACTGGCCGGAGTTTCATGGGAGGCATCCACCTGCTCCTCCACCACCACCCTCTGCTACATTGATGCAGATTAGTCAATGAGCAGCTTCAGTCAGTGTGAAGAGTGTCTACGATGGGAACAAAGGTGAGCACATAAGTGGACAGAGCAACATTAATTCTCTATCACTGACAACCTCAATGAAGTGTTTAAAGTAGACAAGGATGACCCTGAAGAAGATTGCAACCTCTCTGATATTTTTTATTTGGTGTCAGTTACCAAGTACAATTTTAACTCCAATGCCATCATCCAAAACATGCTACAAAGGACTTTATATGAAAGTAAAAGTAAAGTAAAAATGCCACAACTAAAGACCATGTGGAGTAAACACAAAACATAAACATGTTAATGTATGTTGAGTCTGAAGCAGCCCAAGTCAAATTTCCCTACATTGTGGGATAATAAAGTGAATTGTGAATATTGAATGATGAACATGGTGAGACTGGAAGCAACACGTATTAATGATGTGTAGCGATCATACAGGAGTAAAAATTCAATAAACTGGGAAACAGCCCATACATAAAATCTGCTTTTGTATTTATCACATTTTCCAAATCATGGACCACCTGCTACAAATCTTTATACCTGACCTATGATTTAACAATGAATTTAGTGTTGCAAAACATATTTTGATCTACTCAGAATCATTTTCTTAGACCACTATTTCATTGATCCATCAGTGTGCACGTTCATTTTGATATCCAAGCATTTACTTTTGCATGTAGAACTCATACTCAATCAGTACCATTACAATCATATTTTTACACAGCCTGTATTTTGATGGGAAGTGCACTGTTGTAATTTTATGACAGAATATTTTGGGTTATCTCTTCTTTATTACATTTATAATAACAGTGCACTCACACTTGTGGTACATGATGAACTGTTTTTATTTTTGGCTACATGAATGAAGTCCCCCTCCCCATCTTTATTCCATTCAAAGTACTATTTCCTTCATATCTCCTTTAAACTTGGTGCACATGGTGTCCCTCACAACCTCCACCCTCAACGCTCTCTGCCCCACCCACTTTATGCATCTCCTGGCCATTGAGGAGACTCCGTCTCTCTGAGCCTCTGCTGCAGCAGCCGCTTGATTGGCTGCTATTCTTAGACATTTTTGGTTGGAGGCGGGGATTAGAGTGCCTCCTTCTGCCTCTGTTTACACACACAGCAGAGCAGGCAGTAACAGAGTAAATGAGGGAGAGTCAGAGGGAGTGAGGGAGTCTGGCTGCTCTGCCTTTCATCCTCCTCACATCCCACAGTGATGCTTCCACTGTCACTGTCTTCTGTGGACCTCTAGGCAGCTATTTTTCCATCTCAAACTGATCAGAACCTGAAATCAGTGGACTGTCTGCTTGCAGTAGATTCTGCTCAGGCAATCAGCACAGGAGCACAACGTGTCCAGACTGTCTTTTTCTGTGTCGAGCAGACGGAAAGCCCACTCAGTTTTATTCTGCTCCCATGCCTCATTTTACGCTGAAATGCCTGAAGTGAATCATTTCACCTCCGTGTCGTGGATGTTCATTCAGGTAAGTGAAGAGATGGAATGGGAAGCGATGAGACACTTTAATGGTTCAAATGGTGCTGCTTTTATGACTGAGTGCATCAATGTGTTTGTCTGCTGGTAGAGACAATGGACTTTCTTTAGGATTCTGCACATCTTTAAATTAGATTTTTTGGTTGTTAATTCAATAAACATGATCCACATGCATAATGTCTTTGGAGTGCAGGTTCGGAGTAAAGTGAGCCATGCGCTTCTTCCTATCCAATCATCAGCCACTGCGTGTGACGTGAAACTCACTGAGGAGCACATGTAAATGCTTACCTCAGATGGAGTGCAGTGTCTGTAGTGAAGATATTCTGGTTTTCTGAATGGGCTCATTCTTCACAGAGACTGTCTGCATTAAGATTTCACAGACGCTGGTTCTGCTGGAGGTTTTTCTCTTCTGTTAAAAGAGGTTTTTCCTCCCCCCAGTCGCCTTTGGCTTGCTCTCGGTGGTTCTGTTGGGTTTGCCCTCTGTATAGTCATGAGGTCTCGGCCTCGAATTGTGAAGCACCTAGAGGTAATCGGCGGTTATGATTGGCGTTATACAAATAAAGATTGAATTGAATTGAATTGAATTGAATGTCCTACACCTGTTGCTACATAAAATTAGTTTGTAAGTGAGGTTAGCAGTCAGTCCATCCAGGAGATGCTTTCACAGATAACTCACATTAAGGTTTGAATTCCAAAAGTGACATGGATTACCAATTAGCAATAAACCAGAGCTCAATATACTATAGATAATGCCACCTGTTAAATCCACTGCATTACTGTTGGATCATAACAATACAGACAGTTTTTGAAGTCTGTACTGGACACAGCTCCCTGACATCAGCATTTGTTTATGATTAATCTAACCAGGTATCGCAAAGACATTCTAAGGCTTAGATATTATTAAGTCAAGCTGCACATAAATGTCTAAATGTGTGTCTTTCACAAAACTGTTCAATTATTGTGATTAACACACTTTGGGTTCTGGATACGCAATTAAAATCTGCCTAATCATAATACAACTTCAAACCACTCATCTGAGTTAGGGCAGCAAAATGTTGCACTTTGAGGCAAAATATTATACAAAGTAAAATAGCTGCAGTTTCTTTTACTGAGTCCTTTAAATTGTTTGCCATTTTGTTCCTTGTTGTATAATATTGAACAAAATTTTAGAAGGGAATTGTATCAAACATAATAAATCACTTCTCCTTGAAACTAAGGATATGATGCCACAAACACTGTAGTCAAAATTAAACATTTGACTTTCTGCTGATTGTTGACTGGATGGGTCTTGAATTGTTCAGTTTTTTGAGTTTTTGATCAAACTCAGATGCATGTGCATATTTGTGTTTGTCTGCAGTTCAAGAGGATGCTGAACCGAGAGCTCAGCCAGCTATCAGAAACCAGCCGCTCAGGGAACCAGGTGTCTGAGTTCATCTCCAGCACCTTCCTTGGTAAAACACCAACTTTGTGCAAGAGTACTAACTCTAGGAGCTGCAGTTTATCAGATTTGTAAAAGGGAAGGGGTATGCTTATTTGGTGCAGAATCCAGCAAAAATCACATAATTTTTTCTGAAATTTATACTAAAATTAAATATAAAAATGATCATTTCCACTAAAATTGTGATTTATGTATCAATACCTGTCATTATAATTGCAATATCTTGATTTACATATTGATCACCCCTACTTTAAACCAATATTTTCCATCCAAATTACTACTCAAGAGATGAAAAACAGAAACAATGGAGAACCTTAGCTTATCAGAATAGTACTTTTACTGCAACCTGACTCAGTAATTAAAATGCAAATCTTGTATTTGACATTGCAGAAGCTGTTAATATTTTCTTTCTCCATCTGACAGAGAAGCAACATGACATGGACATCATGTCTCCACCCACCAAAGAGAAGAAGCAGCCCATGTCCCAGATCAGCGGGGTGAAGAAGGCGACCCACAGCCCTAGTCTCGCCTCCTCCACCATCCCCCGCTTTGGGGTCAACACCACTCAGGAAGGACTGCTGGCCAAGGTACAAGGACTGGTTTATAACTTATCCAGATTTCCCTTGTCCCATTATCTTTTAATGATCTAAGCTTTATCACACTGTCCACTGGCAGGAGCTGGAGGACATAAACCGATGGGGAATTGACATCTTTAAAGTCTCGGAGCGTTCAGGGAATCGTCCACTCACGGTCACCATGTACACCATTTTCCAGGTAAAGTTTTTCAAACACTATACAGTAGTTGCTAAATAAAGACCTGGTGAAGTACATGAATGAACAGGAGGATGATTGAATGATACGATATTCTGGCACATTTTAACACAAAAGGAGGACACTTTGTATCTAGAACTGATAACAGGTAAAATTTATCTGAGTACTGTGTGTCTAGTACACAATGTACTCGGTGTGTACTCAATCTGCCTTTACTAAACTTAGAATCCGGACCCAAAATGAATAGTGGTGCCTTTTTGTTGGATTTCCAAATAATTTATTCATTTCTGTGGATTTATTTTATGTATTTACTTAATATTTGTTTTTCATGATTCATTTATTCATTTTATGTCCATTTCTGTTCATTTTGTAGATTTTTACCGCCGTCAAGGATGTTTTGTTTTTTTCGCCATTGGTTTATTTATTTATTTGTTTGTTCACAACTTAACTCGAAAAGTTATGAACAGATGTATTGAAATTTTCAGGAGGGGTCAGAAATAGAACAAGGACAAATAAATTAGATTCTGGGAGTGATGTGTATCATTGTTTGGATCCAGAAGATTTTTAAAGGATTCTTCACCATTGTGAGATATGGTCAAATTCAACATTTGTCCTTGTAATGCTACAAATAACTCTATCAAACCACAAAGTTTGATCCAGACATTGACAATATTCCAGATATAGTGACCCAAAATCAGTATACTTACTGTACAGGGGTTGAGGAAAATAGCTATTGTAAGGTAGTAAATAAAAATATAGACATGTAACTGACACCAAATTGTAGTGGGAAAATCTGCTGATTCAATCAGTCAATCAACTTTATTTATAAAGCACTTTAAAGCAATTACAGCTGAACAAAGTCCTATACATTCATGTGATTCAATAATGTACCCACAGATAGAATGTATATGTAACATTTACGGAGCTAGATCCAGAAGAAACCACCATTATTGAAGCGTTATTTTTGGTGAATAACTATTGAACTAATAATGATATGTATGTGATTCCAAATGCGAATGCTAGGTTTTCATGGTCCAAAAATCTAATGATGAGGCCCAAAAAAATTTATGATTATTACTTTTGGGTGCAGTAACATTATAAGCATAGGTTTAAATGATAATGGTACTGTAGGTTTTCACTATGAAGAGAAACTGAGCTGCCTTGGTGGAGGTCTGTGCTCTCTGAGGGCTTTCTAGTTTTATTCTTGGTCATTTTTTTCATTTTGGTCATTGTTCTTTATTATTTTTGACATTAGTTTTGATTGCATGCTTATTTTCCTCATGTTGATTTCATTTTATACAAGTCAAGAAGAAGTTTAACTGTTATCCATCTCATTGCTTTTTACATTTAAATAGTAAAAACATCAAAAATGTTATCTTATATGGATTTTTGTTTTATCACCTGTGTTTTGGTCCTCTCATTATAATCTAAATATCTAATTTGGACCATTTGAACACATTATTATGTCTCACAAATACACTTTGAGAGGAAAACCAAAAACTAAATGTATAGTTATATGCGGAGTGTGCCGTGTTAACTTTAATAGTAGTAAATTTTATGAGGTGGCAGTTGTAGGTATAAATTTAATCAGGGTTTATCTTAACTATTAGGAAAGTGTCCAAATGTTTTAAAATGCAGTACTGTATCATAGAGCTGCAGATTAATTTTACTCAGTGGCTGTTGTGAGGAAACACTAGAATCAGAATTAACTGCTGTCTTGTATTTTCTCTGCTGCTGCAGGAACGCGATTTGCTCAAGTCCTTCAAGATTCCACCGGATGTCTTTATTACCTTCATGATGACGTTGGAGGATCATTACCATGCTGATGTTGCGTACCACAACAACATCCACGCTGCAGATGTGGTCCAGTCCACACACGTGTTACTGTCTACACCTGCACTGGAGGTACATGATCACTCTTTTTCATAAGAGACTACATTAAGGCATATACAGGTTTTTCAGATCTGTACATGTTATATTTACTGTCCTTTTGTGTTTGTTCCTGAAGGCTGTTTTTACTGACCTGGAGATCCTCGCTGCCCTGTTCGCCAGCGCTATCCATGATGTGGATCACCCTGGAGTTTCCAACCAGTTCCTCATTAACACCAGTGAGTTCTCGTAGCTCCGCAGGAATTATGTGAATGTGTGTGAGTGCTGACTGCATTTAAGTGGACGTTTCAAGATAGATTTTTCACTCAGAATGTTAATTGTGCTTTTGTTAATTATTGGTAATGTGGATTTCAGACTCTGAGCTCGCACTAATGTACAATGACTCCTCTGTGCTGGAGAATCACCATCTGGCTGTTGGATTTAAGCTCCTGCAGGAGGAAAACTGTGACATTTTCCAGAATCTCTGCAAAAAGCAACGACAGTCACTACGTAAAATGGTCATTGACATGGTAAGATAGATTGCGGAGTCCTCTTTTCAGATTATGAATACCCTTTGCTAATTCTTTCTTGCTATATCTTGACGCATTTAAAATGTTTTTCCTTCAGGTTCTGGCCACAGATATGTCAAAACACATGAACCTACTTGCTGACCTGAAAACCATGGTGGAGACAAAGAAAGTCACCAGCCTAGGAGTCCTACTGCTGGACAACTATTCAGACCGCATACAGGTTAGCTCATGTTTCATATCAGTCAGATTGCTTAGATTTTATTATATTCCATCTAAAAATATAATACAACAGTCAAAAAGCTGAATTGTTAAATACTGAGGCACTTTTATAATCTTTCTATTTCATTCATCTTTATATTTCCACTCCTGCATCTGAAGGCAAATGTTGTACTTTTTACTCCACAATATTTCTGTGACAATTTTAGTTTTTCACAATATAATTTTAAAAGTAAAGGTGTTGATTTGGAATGTTGGTGATAAAGAAAATGAATTGGATTTCAGTTATTTATCAGTATAAAGTAGGTAAATGAGTTCAACTTTAAACATCTACAGGAATAAAATGAACTGAAAGGAATAATTTTACTGCACACTGACCTCTTTGCCTTTTTATACTTTAAGTACATACTACTGACACTTGCATAGTTGTAATTAAGTTCAGAATAGAGTACTTTTACTTATTTTGGAGTATTTTTCTGTGACTGCAGGTTCTTCAGAACATGGTGCACTGTGCAGATCTGAGTAACCCCACTAAACCTCTGGAGCTGTACCGCCAGTGGACGGACCGCATCATGGTGGAGTTCTTTACTCAGGGGGACAGAGAGAGGGACAAGGGCATGGAGATCAGCCCGATGTGCGACAAACACAACGCCTCCATAGAGAAGAATCAGGTACAGTACTCGCATCAATACTTAGACATTTAACATTAGTTTTGATCTGGCTTGAATTTGTTTTCAGTTTCAGTTTAGTTTGAATTGTTTTTTATGCATCTTTATAACAAGCAGTATCCACTGGCCATCTGGTCCCCTTTATGCTAAAACACAATATTGAAGGAACAATTTGACACAAGGTCGCAAAAATTTGGTGAAAACATTTAATTGGAGGCAAGAGTGAAGCACAGTGATTTTGGTAGCCATGACATCATGCCTGCCCATTCTTATAAATGCAAAAATGAGCTGGTTTGATTGTGGCAGCCAAAGATCAACATCATTGTGACCTTGCAAATATTTTTGTCCATAACTGCTAGTAATAGAAAGAAGTATATGAACAGATTTTGATGCAGACATAGGAAATACATCTGTGAGACTTTATAGTGATTGTTTAAGGTTTACTAATTCTGCAAAAGTCAAAATATTTAAACTTTAGAAGAACAACATAATTTAAAGGTCTGTGAGTTTAGGTGCTGGTGGAGTTTATTACGAGCTATACATAGGCAGCACATTCATACATGTTGGGGGTGATAGGGATGTCTGGAGGGAACAATAGGTAATGCAATTAAAAGCTTGTTCTACAGGGGTGGGGTAGGTACGGGAGACTAGAGGTGTTAAACCAAATCAATCAATCAAACTTTATTTATATAGCACCAATCATAATCTCTAGATTATTTCTAGGCGCTTTACAATTCAAGG
>JAQQAE010008677.1:0-15059 GCA_029823295.1 Pseudamia nigra | reverse complement strand
CCCCCCCCCCCCCCCCACAACAGAGACAGGGATGATTTGCTAATAGATAATGAGGTTCATAGCTTGCAACAGGCTTTTTACTCTGTCCTTTACTGTCTTACCACACTTAGACGTTACTGTCTGTAATCGTATCACTGTGGAATGAGTGTTTATGATATATTCAAGTAAGTAAGTAAAGTTTTATTTATATAGCACATTTCAAGATAAAAACCACAAAGTCCTTTACAACCAAATGCTAAAAAAAAACAGTAAAATACAATAAGAAACATAAAATCATAACAAAATCATAAAAGACCAAGTTATCCAAATGCAATTTTTAAAAAATGTGTTGTTAGCTGCTTTTAAAAGAATTCACTGAGTCCACAGATCTCAAGTTCAAGGGGAGGGAGTTCCAGAGTTTGGATGCCACAGTTTCAAATGATGTGTCACTGTTAGTTTTCAGCCTTGTCTGCGGCACAGCCAGCACACCCTGATTAGACGACCTCAGAGGCGTCACTTTTGAATGGCTATTTATTATATATTCATTAAAGGATCATAGGATACATTTATTACTTCAAATTCTGCGTGGAGTCTGCATTTTCTCCCCTTGGGTTCTCTCCGGGTACTCCAGCTTCCTCCCTCAACCAAAAACATGCACAGTGGGTTTAGGCCAATTGCCCATAGATATGATTGTGAGTGTGAATGGTTGTCTGTCTCTATATGTCAGCCCTTCGATGAAGTGGTGACTCATTCAGCGTGTACCGCTCCTTTGCCCCAAATCAGCTGGGATAGGCTCCAGTGCCCTCCCCGACCCTTGTAAGGATTAAGGGGTAGAAAATGAACGAATATCTGAAAATACCTTCATTAAGTGTTTGGTATATCAAACATTCTCATTAATGTCAAATAAATACATTTTATTCAGTGCAGCCTGTTTCCTCCTTCAGTTTCATTAGCTTGAAATGCTGATGTGAATATACATCAGGTGTGATCAAAACTTCATTATGTTTTTGTTCTTTTTCCTATGTTGCATCAGACAGATTGTCATTAAATGGATTAGTGAAAACATACGCAGGAACAAGACACAACAGCCTGGAATCTGGTATTGGGCAGAACAGTCTGTTTATCCCACTCAAACAGATTTCCGCTGAGTCTAGATTGGACTGACCCAATCACAACATTTCATCTGATAGGAGGCAGGTCACATGTGGTTTGATACAGTGATGGGATGTCACCAGTGACTGCTTCCTGTCTAGCATGGCATTAGTGGACATCTTTCTAGTTATATCCTCGCGCATTTTTGTCTGAAAGTCTTGACAACAATCATTTGATATCAAAAATGAACTGAGTGGGCCCAGACTAATTCTCATGTCTAATTCTTGTTTCAAAATCAGTCTGGGAATGCCAGCTTAGATAAAAAGAACTAATTTATTTATTTACTGTATGTATTTACTACAAGGCTTGTAGTGGCAGGAACAGTGTACTCTGTCAGTGATCATCAAGTGGGATACAGGGACTACATCCATTCAAGTGCTCTATTCAATCTGCACAATATTAATACATTCAGGGAAAAGAATCAATGTGGTCTGGTATTGAGGATTCACTGCATTTTTTTCCTTCTTATACTGAAGTGATCCCAAAAACAAATGCAACCAAAGTAATTTGGAGACTTTGCACCATTCAACCTGCAGAACTGAATGCCTGTAAATCCATCATGACCTGTTAGGTTGGTATTACAGTCGCCAACACAACCTTCTGCAACTTTTTACACCAGGCATAAGACTGAATTTGGTGCTTCATAGGCCAGTATGTTACAGTCAAGCAACTATCGTCAGTGGTGAATGTGATACCATTAAACTTTCTGTTAAATGTCTACATTTATCAGGCTATTTCATTTTATTCCTGGTCCTTGAAAGCCAGGACTATCTATATGTATAGCGGAGGGTCATATACGGGATACCTCATCCCATCCTGATTTTATGGTGAATCATGGCGGTCCAAGCAAAATGAATCCTGAAGAAAATGCAAAGACAACAGTACAAAATAGCATGTCTGTGAGCTTAAATTATGTCTGTAGTTACAGTAAAATAATACTGTATTATAGCTCCTTTCACAGTTTTATGCCCTGCAATAGGAAGAAGCACTCTACTATATACAGTATTTGTATAGGAAGTCATTCAGCAATGTATATCCCGTCTATCAAGGCGCAGGGAGTGTTTGCATGTGAGATATAAACAATATAGACCTCCTGAACTGCAAACACAAAACTTATTGCTTTCCAGAAATTTATGGTGAAGAACACCCATTGCGATGTCAAAAGTAGTTTACTTCAGATAAAATCAACAAACGCCTGAAGTCTCCTCAAAATGAAATCAACATCAGACACCCTAATTGATTTACTATTTTTATACTTTGTGGTTGTCTGTGCATTCGCTGTTGGCATTGCAATCAAGCAGGCTTCCTTTTTAAGCAGCATTCTATCTTGCAATCAGACACGTTTAACGTCATTTTGCTGGATTTCTATTTCAGTCACAAATGCAATGAAATCTGTGAAGTTGCCACTGCATATAATAAGTGCATATCATTCTGTACAGTGTAATATATACAATCACACATAAAAGGTAATCACAACCAACTTTTTTTTCTCTTCTTAACCCAGAGTTCTTCCTGGAGCTGCTGGAGAACACAGAGAGATCGCTGAATGAGATGTTTGTGAGGACTTATGGAAAGCCTTACATGCAGAACTCAGAGGTCTTTGAAAATCTCTTTGCGGAACTGAAACGCTACTACACAGGAGGAAATGTTAACCTGGAGGAAATGCTTAATGACTTTTGGTCAAGGCTGCTGGAGCGTATGTTCACACTGCTCAACTCCCAGTACGTCATCACTGAGGACTATCTGGAGTGTATCAGTAAGTACACCGACGAGCTCAAGCCCTTTGGAGATGTGCCCAGGAAGCTCAAGGCTCAGGTTACCCGGGCATTCATCGCTGCACGCACATTTGTCCAAGGGCTCTCTGTTGGCCGGGAGGTGGCTCAGAGAGTGTCTAAGGTAAAAGTGCTCATCGCCTTAGAAATGCAAAACTCTACTATAAAGCCGCTGATCCATTGCTTGCCTCTGTACTTACAACCCAAAACAAAAGTATATAATGTCAATTTGATTCCAAAGGCAGACTCAAAATTGCTCTGAAAGATGAGCAACCCCAAGGTCTTGTTTGGTGTTTTTGCACTAAGCATTATTTTCCTGCTAGTTTCCTCCTGAATAAGTTCTTAGCTGATACTTTACTGACTAATTTGAGCTCTCTCAATGCACTTCTTCAGGAAGCTTGGGCTCAAGGCTGCTTGTTCAGGTGCCACGTTAAAACAAGTGCTGAAGTGCATGTGGATTGCTCAAGAGAAATGCCCAGACACTGAACAAAACAAGAAAAGAAAATTCTGCCATCTTTGTTTATTGCTCTATTGCTTAGTGTTTGTTCACCCAGTCTAGAGAAACCATTAATCATGTTGTAAAGCTTAGTATTCTGTTTGATGGGATGTAATCTCAATGCAGCCTCTGCAGTAAATCATACTGCACTGGGAGTATAAGAAGTTTTGATCATGTACAAAGGAAGATTAAAGGAAAAGCAAAAGACTAAGGTTTGGATTTAGTCATACTCAACAACAACAGGGCTGGTTCTGTATGCCTCCGTATGGGTCGAGAGCAGCGCTGATAAGAGCACACTGCAAATCCCTAGCCACCTGGGTTCTTTTTACTATTACTGTATTGCTATCTGATAGATTGGATTAGCAGCACTATTATAAATATTTATAGAGTTGCTGTACAGCATATAAACAGAAGCCAATGAAAATACAGTAAACCTCAAGCATGAGAGACAGTAGTGGTTATTCTCTGTAAGAAACCCAACATCTATTTTCTATTAGTCTCACTGGGGTGCACATGTTAAACTTTAAACATTCTCTTCACTGTGTGAATCAGCCCATCCTTTTCCAGTAGTAGTGGCACAGCTCATTTATAGGCTGCCATAGAGGATGTGTTGTTAGTTACACTCTGCATTTCTTACAAGCCAGCATGTCCCAGTTTCACCTTTTGACATTTCAGTGGGACCTAAGATCCAGGTCATATGTCTGGGACTGCAGCCCTTTGATCCCCAGGGGATAAACTCATCTTGAGGGATTGGGTATAAGCATAATGGAATAGGACACCCCACTGGAGGTGTCTTTGCACAGCTCCTCTGTGATGTGACATCCTTGCTTATTGCTGCTGGGATCTATATAGAATTATAGTAGATGATGAAGTACTTTGTTTTTTTTCACAGTGTGCGAGTCGAAATATAAAACTGGGAGCTTCGAGGGAGCAGAGACACAAGTCTGGAGTCTGTGAAGCTCATACTTATCCTAAATCAATACCCAAATAGTACATTTGCATCTGTTTTTCGAAGTGATGGAAATCTTATAATCAAGTATTTAATTATTAATGTTTAAAAACTCATGCACTGAAGTGAGAAGAATAATTATTTCACCTCAGTGCACTTCACAAATTGGACATCTGCAGATGTAGAGACAATATAGCAGCACTAGGAATTGTTGGCATGCATTAACTTTTCCTGGTAAATGAATAGATTATGATATTGTGTAGCATATTTCAATTGTATTATGTGAGTGTAAGTGAAGCATTGTCACTGGAGGAAGTATTCATTAAGCTACAGCTGCTGAGTTGCACTTCTGTTTCAATAGAATGAATATGAACATGTTTGTTCAGAATAATAAAACACATGTTATTTGGAAACAAAAATTACTTAAAACTGAAACTGAAGGCACTGCAGCATAGCTGTAAGATTGGGGCAGAGAATTGAAGTTTACAAATTCAAGCTAAAACTAATATATACATTATTACCAAAGGCTGGATATGTCTTATCCACTTTTTGCACAAAATTCATAAATAAGCAACAAGTACGAAAAATAAATATATTAATTATTTCTCCCCGTGACTCTCTAAATTTCCTGAAAGCCAATTCTTAGTGCCTGCTGTGATGTTTACAGGAGCATGTGAGAATATTCATCAGAAACCAAATGGTCCACAAGAGGAACACGTTGTCTGAACAGGTCTCTACTAACTGTCTTTATGATGAGTTTCCTGTTTTAGAAAAAGGGACAATTAAGATCATCCAGACAAAGCAATTTCCCCAATTATATCTGTCATGGAAGGTCATCCTGTCTTTTGGAAGCTAGACATTGTAATTCCTTTATTGCTCTTAGCAGGACTACGTAGTAACAACAATTAATGCAATATGTGACTGCCAGACTTTCATCATATTGCAGCGGAAATTACATTAATACAAATCCTTTCTCCTGCTGAATTGATGTGAACATTTTATTGCTTTTTGTAGCCATGTTTGGTCAGGCTCCTGTTTATATCTGTGATCAGCTAATTCTCTGAGTCTGTCTGAGTCTAAAACCATAGCTTGTCACAAATGCCTGGTATTTGTGGCACAAATCATCGTTTTTTTATGGCTTCCTTACCATCTGTTTTTCGAACTGAAGTTTTAACCACATATCTCCTTTTTCATATTTATGTCAGCATTGAAAATCAAGTTATTACAGTGTAAAGGCTCAGAACACACAGTGTTACTGAGCCATTTGTACTATACATCCTTTTTCATTTTGGTCTTAAGTGGTCATTGTACTCCTTTTTATCAGCAGTTGATTGGGGAGCCAATGATCTTCATGATGTAGTTGCCTAGTAACAAAAAACAAATTTCCTGCAGAGTGCAGATGTTTCCACTGAAATTCTGAACTCATATATTCCTCAACATGCCATGTTACTGATAATTTTATTTCACATTCTGTGTTAACTAATTCTGCTCAGTGAGATTTTTGCACAGCTTGAAGTAATATGAATGAATACAAGTAAAAGCTGGAAGAAGAAATTGTGGCCTTGTATATGTATGTAGTAGGTCCTTGTGTGTCTGCACTTAGAGATTTAATTCTCTATTTTTGAAGAGAAAAAAATAACAGTAAGAGTGTTTTGTCTGAAAAGGTTGTTTATCAGCCAGAAATAGGCTCAATAAGATGCTTGTTGATGCATCATGAAACAAGTCCATTGGTTGTGACCTATGGGCTTTCCTTGATGGCATCTTGACATGGCTCCAGGATGACTGGTAAAAATGTACAGCTCTGCATGCCTCTGAAGAAATCATCTGTTAGATTAATTTTTAGTCGGTCATGCAGTCAGCTCTGTGTTTGCTACCTGAACGGCCACTGCTGAACACTCATCTAAACATGGCAAAGCAGACAATCACTGGGAACATGATGCACTTTGAACATTTGAAACAGCCTGAACATGGCCCTAATGTTGCACAGCAGAGAATAACTGATCCAGAGTGTTTTGGGGCATTCCTTCTTCATTGCAAATCCTCTTAAAGTATAAGTCCCTGCGCCCGGCTGTTCGTTGAAGCCTGTTCTTTTGTGCATCTTAAAACAACCCTAAAATTTAAAATGATCTTGACTAAAACCTTTAAAATGGATTTTGTTTGGCTTTTGATGTGAAAATTTTGGTTTCAATCAAGAAATCTCGGTGAGCTGTGTTTTGATGCCACAACCAATCTATCAATCTGTGCATGACAACAAGTATTTTTTTATCAGGCTGTTAAACTAAGGCTATTAAATAAACACTAAACATAAAGGCACTGGAGGCAAATATTCATACTGTATGCCCTCCTGGAACTAAAGCGAAATATTAAAGAAACATTGTGTTGAACATAGTTTCATCTATGGGTGATGTTGCTGTATACAAAAATGTCATTACCCCTAACCTCACCCTATAAATGTGACTTCAAAAAAGTCTGCAGTGGCTGCAAACAACCCTGAGAGTCACTATTTGGATTTTGTGTTCTAAGTTAGTGTATAAATATGGCAGACTACACGGAAGAAAAGCCCCTCCTTCTGCAGAAATAAGTTTCTTATTCTAAGGTAACAAAAACACAATGATTTTTATTTGGGATTACGTATACACTCAAACCCGGGTGCAAATATCTACAGAGTAGGGCAGAAGCAATTTACAGCAAAGTGCACTCCCCTTAATCAAGTTTAACAAGGCTTAATTTAAAGCATATGCACCTCACTGGTTTGATGGGCGAATGCATCCCTAACAGGGCACAAGATTTGATTCCTGCATGTTGTATAAACAGTATTTTTGGCCAGTTTTCACTGAGACATTTTAAATTTAGGTACCAAAATACTTATCCTAGACACCAATACTGATTAGGTTTAGGGTAAGGGTTAATAATATACAGCACTGGGTCTTATGCAACTTCTAGGTGTACATAGCTGTGCTATGTACAGCCAGCTGTCCATAGCATGTCAGCTATGGACAGCCAGCTGCAAATAGTGTCTGCCTTCTTATTCTCAAATGATTATATGCTATAATATAATTATATGAGAATATGATTGTGCATATTATATTTCATTCTGCAAATAGATTCCTTGAAATTCATCACACTGGACTTTAAACAAGGGAATGGACAATGATTTTGTATCCTGAGTTTTTCCAGGTTTATCAGTGATACAAGATTCCCAGATCCTGTGTCGAAATGATTTGGTTCCATTGAGGGCTCACAGATGTGCCTGTGTTCAGTTTAAGTTGTGCAAACTCAGGGTTTTGTGCAATAAAACACCCATTTCCCTTGAATTTTTAAAATTCATTTATGTACTGTTATGCCTAAAATATCCAAATTCCCTTCTATCCTTCTTGAAGAATGTTTTTATATGCATGGCTAAATTTACAATGTATTGACAAAAACTGAAAAGGCAGTCATCCTCAGTCTTTTGAATGATTTTTAATTAAGAACAATTTTACAGTTGACACTGGTTGAACATGTTGAAGACTGAAATGTAAAGAAGTCAACCAAACAAAACATGAAATATGACATGTTCTACTGTCTATTATTAATATACTGTAGGTCAAATTAAATTTCAGTAGTGATTCATTATTTGTAATATTCAAACAACTGTATTTGACAGGATGTGTCCAGATGCTAATGACTGCTGTTGCATTTGTCATCTTGCAGGTAAGCGCCACTCCTGCATGTATCCGAGCACTGACAAAGATGCTGTACTGCCCTTTTTGTCAGAGCATGCCAGCAGTTAAACCCTGTAAGAACTACTGCCTGAATGTCATGAAGGGCTGCCTGGCTAATCAAGCGGATCTGGATCCAGAGTGGAATCAGTATATCGGTAAGTCTCTTTAAGAAGTACATCCATTCACTGAAGAATCAGTAGCATGATTTGCTTGAACAGACAGTCCATGGTTTTAAAAAGCTACACAGACCAGAAAGTGAAAAAAAAAAAATCTACTGAAACAGCAAATCAAAGCCTGAACTGTCGCCAAGCTGATGAATATGGTAATGTCTGAAAGCGTTCTTTAACATTTCAGTAAGTTAAAAAAGATAGGTGAGGTCAAAATGTTTACTATGTAAGTGCTCAGGATTTCAGAGATAGGTATGTTATGTTACAGAGTATGACATTCTATTTTAAGAGAGGTTACAGTCGCTCTTTTGTTGTTTTCTTATTCTGACAACATGAGTTCAATTGACACACTTATGAGGGATATGCGGGTGCTTTAGTCGTCACTCTACTATGAACGATTTCCCTGCATGAAAAGAGTTTATTCATGGGATTCTGCTCTCCTGCTGGGCTAAATGGGGACTTCTAACAGGGCAAAAGTAAACCGCGGGGAGTGTCAAGTTTTCTGAAGAGAAGTTCAGTCGGGAATGTGTTCAACTCAGACACAAAAGTACAAATGTGAATGCAACATTTAGATATTTATTCAATATTTCCAAAAATACCTTCTGTAAATGATTGCGGCTGTTGTTTAGATGATCTT
The DNA here is from genome assembly GCA_029823295.1 of Pseudamia nigra. Classification (NCBI taxonomy): domain Eukaryota; kingdom Metazoa; phylum Chordata; class Actinopteri; order Kurtiformes; family Apogonidae; genus Pseudamia; species Pseudamia nigra. The sequence goes on along the minus strand of JAQQAE010008677.1, from coordinate 6,203 downwards.
ATTCTGTTTGTTTGACTGAATCAGAGAAAACAGTGAAAATGTGACTCAGCTGCTGCAGGAGACGCTCTGATTGTTCCCTGTCAGCACCTAATACATAAAACATTTAAATAGCACCAAAGATTAATGCTCTGTAGTTGTGAATGTTTATGAGGGACAATATGAGACACCAATTGAACCTATTAAACAGTGTCTAAGCATTAAAAGTAGAGTAAAACATTATAATCCAGTATACATTGTGAGAGTTTTAGCAAATATCCACTTATTTGAATAATGCTATCAAATTAGGATGATTTAGTTTTGTTTGAGTAGACTGCATCTCAAAAAAAGGCTGTCACCACAAAGTATTCCCTTTGACCAGTTGATGATGAGTGAAAAAATAATAAAAGAAGTAAAAAACTCTACAAGTCTGGTCATATTAAAAATGCAGAGACTCCTTTCAGCTCTGACCAAGTGAGAATGCCATTACCGTATTTTCCGGACCAGAACGCACACTGGATTATAAGGTGTACTATCAAAGAATTATCTATTTATGATCTTTTTCCATACATAAGGCGCACCGGATTATAAGTTGCATTAAGTGACGCAAAAGTTAGATAAGTCAAACCATTCAACTCATTCACAGTAAATCTCAACATTGTTCAGTTGTAACACATAAAATACAAAACAATACACTCACTTTGTGGGTTCGTTCCTTTCCCGCGGGTCCATCGGGTTCTTCGTCTTCGGTGTCTGAGTTTGGCAGTTGGGTGGTTTCGGCGTCAAGCGGGTCCGGATCCCTCTCGTCATTGTCCAGGTTGGTCTCCTTGCTGTTGCTTGGCCGTTCGGTGGTGGTTTCGGCTTTCGTGGAGGCTCGGACTTGCACTGGAGAAGAGTGCCTCCGCGGTCCATTGGCGGGTGGCGTGGCTCGCCCGGCGTTGCCTCCCTGTCTTGGTGGGTGTGTGTTCGCCTTCTGTCATCCAGTGCTCCCGCGCAGCTCGCACTTTGGCTTTGGACGGCCTGTTGGTGCCGGTGTCTGGCGGTTGGAGTTCTTTGGTTGGTCCACCCGGAGTGGTGGTGGGCTCCAGGTTGGCTCTCTGCCTCTGTTTGGTCTTTTTTGCAGTGTGGTGGTTGGCGCAGGTCACCGTCTTGCTTCCTCCGCTTCCGTGCCGTTGATTCGTTGGTGTTGTGTTCTCTCGCAGCTGCTCTGTTCCTGTGTTTTGCTGGTGGCCTTGGGTTTGGGGTCCACTTCGTGGTCGTGTCTCTGTGTCGCTTCGTACTGGTGGGCAATACGTACTGTGCTTACCTCTTTAGTGTAAACGGTGTCACAGCTCTTGTCACTCGTGGAGTGATGCGTGTGGCACAGTACGTATCACTCTGCAAGGCTCCTGATTACCGTAGTGCTCCTACAAGTGGTGCAGCTTTGTAACGTACCAAAGTCGTACAAAAACATTTTGACAGATTTTTGAGTGCCGTGTACCACATACGGTAAAATCAGTTCGACATCAGTAAGCACAAACCAGAATAAATCCATACATAAGGCACATTATAAGGCGCGCTGTCAATTGTTGAGAAAAATAAAGTGCACCTTATGATGTGGAAGATACAGTATTTTTGCAGCTTGTTGATTTGTGGTCTTCATAATTTTGTATTTTTACAGGTTTAAACATTTAAACACTTTTACCACAAGCTGTAATTCTGCTATCTTCACAACGAAATGTGACTTACTTGTCTTGTAAAAATAGTTTGAAACAGGCACACATTAAATAATGCAAATAGCAATGCAAAGCCAATAACTGACTATGATCATAAAATCTAACAATCCAAACAACTACACATAATGACACGTTTCAACGAAAAAGTTATTTAGCTTTAGTAAAATTATCACATTAGGCTCCATACGTAGCAATACCAAGCTTGCAGTTAGGCTAGGTCCCTGAACTATTAAATTTTTAACATCAACATCGACATTTCACATGAATAAAATACAAAACTGACAACGTCTAAGAATACTTATGATAGTTAATGCTTGAAAATGTAAAAATCGTTTAAAATTCTGTTATTTCGTTAAATTATCGGTGATTGTTCCTGATGAGCCATAGAGATGAGCTTTGGCCAATGACTGGAACTTCAGGTGTCTCCATAACCCAGAAGTTGGACCAAATTTCATCTGCCATTTTTTTACAATGGGAGTCTATGAAAGTGTCACCACTCTGTTTTCTTTACCGTTCTGGTTCTTGCCAGGGGACTCATGAGAAGCTAATATTAGCCGCTATTTTACCGATATAGTAAAACTTCACCACGCAGTGTCAAATAAAGTCATATTACAGTGTTGTTAGTGTAAACACTTACCCACAGCTGCAGTCGAGCGTGTCTCATGTATAACTACGAACATATTGACTAAATAGAGGATATGAAGGTCCGAATCGGTCTGACTTCACTAGCCAGCTGCTGCTATAGCGACATGTCAATCAAACCCCAGCACGGCAGTGATTTGTTGGTTTATTTGCTGTAATATTTTAATAACTAAACAAAAAGTTAAAGATGGACCACCACGTTACTTATTAGAGGGTCCAAATAAAACATTTGAGACCATGATGATCCATGAAAAAAATTTATTCGCTTAGTATTTTCAGATAGAAGTCCAATGTATCTCGATGGGAAAAAAGCTTCTTGGAGCCAGGCGATTGGTTCTCCAGTGGCCAAGCAGTGATATTACAACTTAAAGTTACTTCCGCATTGGCCTCACTGAACAGCCCCCGTTGTTGCCCCTTGGGGGCGACTAAGCCACTTATGAGTCCCACCCACTTCCTCCTGCCTCTTTTCCTGGGTATGGGTTCTAAGTTCACAAAAAAATTACATTACAGTCAACAAGCAGCAGACAATGTACTGATTCTGAGTGAATTGTGCCACCATTTACATTTTCATTTCTCACAAAATAGTGAAATATCAGTTTTGGACTTAATTCTTGTCTTATGTGATATAATGGCTGCTACCTTGAAAAATTTAATTTCATTCTATGAGGATATAGTAGTGAAAGCAGTGAAAATCATTATGTCTGCTCATGTTGAGCTGCAGAGACTCTTCAGCAGCTCTGAACAGATTGTGGTGAGATGAAGTAGCATCACAATTGCAGCTTCCTGTTTGTAGTCTGTAGTCGTATTTCTAACAATTTTACAAAAAACTGCTACTTTCATGACTTCATGACAGATCGGACTTTGACTCTGTTGGAATTTATGGGATAGAGCTTCTGAAGGAAGAGTGTAAGGGGGGGTCATGTTTCTTTGGCTAAATTCAAATATCAGAAATCTTTCCCAGGAACCACTTGGCCTTCTTTTAGTTATTAAATGATCTCTTGACTTACTCTGAACACAAAATACATAAATCACCTAATAAAATGGGTCATTTGTATGTATATATAACCAGTAGCTTGTGAGTCATAGCAGACTAGCAGAATCTTGTCATGGGTCAGAGATGTGTGTTTATCTACACTTTCTTTAACGTGGCCTATTTCTCTACCTTGTGTTAATCCCTCAATCAACCTGCCAAATTATTTTTAGCATGTACTGTACAGCCTGTGTAATCTCTTGACCTTGGATTGGCTGCAAAAGTTTTGGGGGGGTGTTGTGAGAACCACTGGGACTAAATGGACCAGCGAACCAAAACAATGAGCTTAAAGAGGCTGAAAGCAGCAAAGAGCTGGGTGGAGTGTTGATTCTCAGTGGGATCCGCAGCACTGCCAATAATTTCACAGTGTAGGATGTATTTTATTCTGTGTTATTTCCAAAAATAACATGAGAGACATTCACATGTTATCTATTTCATATAAATATGTATAGGCAGTGGGATGAATAACAGAAATAGTTTTTGTGAAAGCCACACAAGAAAAACAAGGGGTACAAAAGGAAATTTCAATGCATTTTTTACTTACTCATCATTCAGTATTAGGGCTGTCAAATGATTACATTTTTCAATCTGATGAATCACAGGGTCACTGTGGATTAATTTTGATTAATCACGATTAATATCCATTCATTATTAATCTAAATTAATTGCAGGGTCACTGGATTAATTTTGATTAATCACTATTAATACCCATTCATTGTTTTTCATTTTGTGGCAGCAAAAACACTCATGATAGAAGGTGATATATACACTTAACATGTTTATTTCATACTATTAAATGTGTCTAGTTTAAAATAGTTTAGTTGCAGCTGTCGTGTTACGTGCACTGTCTGTCCCTATAGTTGTGATTTTTGCTTCAATTGCCCACTCATGTGCCATTGAATTGTTTAGCACATGCCTCCGCAAATTGACTCTGCTCTGTTTTCGTTATGGTCAGTGCAAACAACTTTAGGTCTCATGCTGTAGTAACGTGATGTGACACCAGGGTGTCGCATCACATCAGTCTTCCGTCTACAGCATTTACTGTCAAAGAATCACAAAAATACAATAAATGACAACAGGTATCAGAAGGACAACCAAGCTGAATTTAAGGCAACAAAAGTAAATACTGGTAACTTCTTACCAAACAGTCACCAAATACATGATAAAATAAAAGATAAATGTTCATAAAATCCTTGTAGTGTACAGTGGAGTTCCACTCGCCACAACTTTTTTTTTTCTCGCTAAAATAATTGAATTAGCTGCAATCATTTATATGGTACCTTCCGTTATAGATAAAAGCAGCTTACTGCAGGGTTAGATTTCCCTTAACGGTGTTCATTACAATGAAAATATGAAAAATATTTATGCCTCAAGTCACATCTGCGCCATCTTATTTTTCCCACGGAGAACCAGCAGCGAATCAAGAGGGGGAGCTAGCATCAGCTGACCACCTTTGAATTGTGGTATTTTGAGTTTTGTACCAGTAATCAGTGGTTTATCCATGCTGATGGGTGTTATTGTGGGATTTTGAGTTATTGTGCATTGCACATGCGTTAATTGCATTCATGCAAATGGATTAATCCGTGTTAATGCATTGATTTTGACAGCCCTATTCAGTATACTGAATACTTGTACTCAAAGCTCCTTCATTTAATGCAGGCCTGGCCAACTTGCGGCTCTCGAGCCACATGTGGCTCTTTGCCCAATTTCATGCGGCTCTTCCGTTCATGTCAATTTTGTGTTTGTGTGTTTTTTTTACAGTACGTGCATTACAGTAAGTGCATACATCACAAGCATGAGTGTTGACGCGTTGATGCAAATGACTTGGAGGGTAAATCGTTGAGTAGTGTAGGCCTACCAAGTTTGCTCTCAAAATGGCATGGAAAAAATGCACAGCAAAACGAAAATATGAAGATGTACACAGAACGTTTTTAACAGAGTGGGAGAGTTGGTTTTTTTTGTTGAACGTAATGGCAAGCCATTCTGCCTTATCTGTCAGGCATCATTAGCGCATTTCAAGGCTTCAAATCTCCAGCAGCACTTCAGTTCACTCCATGCTAACATCGACTAGGAATTTTTAAAGGGGACTGAACTTCACAAGCAAAAGTTGGTCACTTTGAAAGGTCAGGCCGAAAAGCAGACACAGTTGTTCCAACAATTTATGAAGCACTCAGAGACCATAATGCTCGCATCATATAAACTTGCTTGGAACAAAACGTGCCTCAGTGACATTGTTGAAATCTTGTCTACTGGAAACGACAAACTAAAACAAATGGTATCAGACATCCAACTGTCCTGTCACACAGTTGAACATAGAATATCGGACATTAACATGGCTATTGAATATACAGTTGCACTCCGACCTTCAAGCCTGTGAGTATTTTAGTGTCGCACTGGATGAGTGTTGTGACAATATGTGGCAATATTTCCACGGTCTGTGTCAAAAGATTGTATGATCAAAGAACTCCTTGATAGTGTGCCATTAAAAGACAGAACCCATGGCATAGATGTGAAAGAAACAGTGATGGCTGCATTTATAAAAGCAAATCTGCCAATGTCGAAACTAACCACGATAGTCACGAATGGAGCACCAGCCATGATCGGCTCTGTGAAAGGGCTTGTGGGGCTATGCAAAGCTGACCAAAAGTTTCTCGAGCTTTGGAATTTCCACTGTATCATCCACATGGAGCAACTCGTGTCTAAATCCTTGAATTTAGACAACGTCATGAAGCCTGTGATGGAAATTGTCAACTACATCCGCACACATACAGTGGGGACAATAAGTATTGGGCAACGTAAAAATGTGCAAGTTCACCCATTTAAAAAGATAAGAGAGGTTT
>JAQQAE010008676.1:0-15060 GCA_029823295.1 Pseudamia nigra | reverse complement strand
CCCACATGACAGGGGGGCAGGAGAGGACTCGGCATCTGAAAGCTTCACAGAAAAACTTCTATCTGATAGATAGGACTACCATAAGAAAAATACATGTATGCAGAGAAACATCTCACACATTTATGATTGACATGTCATATAGTGATGACATCCGCACTTTCAGAGAACAAACTTTTATTTACAGAACCATTCAAGGTCACAAACAGCAGGTTCACATGGTTGAGTGTAAAAAGTTGCCTTTAACAGTCAGTCACAATCCAGTCCAGTTGATGATGACATGATGCACCACATACCACATTACTGTCCAATGCAGACGGTCCTGTGAAAAGAAAACAATAAAAATATATTAGTGGTCAGTGATGTATAACATAACACTTTCAAAGTTTGTTGGTTTGAAAATGTCATTATTTTCTATCATTCAACATTAACATGCTTCAGCAGTGTTGATAACTTGTGTTTCACTTATATAGTCAGGTCAAATACATACACAGTGAAAAATAACCCGTAGCATAATAATAAGAATATGCTGTAACAACAGTATGATTCTTACCTGTGCGGAGCAAGTGACAGATTTCTCTCCTGCTCGTGTCGCAAAAATCTCTGCTTTCAGGCAGCACAATTTGATCGCCTTGCATTGTCGTGAAATGCGGGTGTGTCAGAGGAAAGTATCCAAACAAAATGACCCAAAGTTTGCGATAAAATCAGTAAAGTCTTTGGGATGTTTTCGTTTGTTTTCCATGACACTGAATGTTTTCAATATGGCCGCGGCTTCAGTTAAGCGCTTCCTGATGACGTACAGACGACGTGATGACGTCTGTACAACAGCCATCAGGTTGAGGCACCCGGTAATGTGAGCAGAGACGCGCTGTGGCCTGGAAAGGTGTGAAGCGTACTCACACTGGGGCCAAAATGGCCCCAGTGTGAGTACGCCCTTAGTGCACACCTACAGCATGACAATTCAAAGGCCCACAGACGTCCCTGGCTCACACCCATAGAGTGGGTGCTGTAGGCGGGTGCTGCAGGCCACACAAATGTTTTGATCAACTTCAGCTTGATGGATTTCGAACAAGATCTTGCCTTCCAAAGGGTGTTGAGTGAGCTCAGGACCGATCCTGTTGCCACTAGTCGGGCCTTCATCTCCACATCGCATCTGCATTCACAACTTGTATTGAGCTGAGGTATTTGAACTTCTCACCTTGTTCCAGTCTGACACCATGGCAGTGTGTGTTCAGGTCTTCATTCAGTCTATAAGTTGTAGATAAAAAGTTTTGGCAGCATCAAGAATTTCCCTAACAAAATAATTTCATAGTATTGTTAATATAACCTCTTAGTTACAACCATAATTGAGCAGTGAGTATTTGGGGATGATAGTTTTCTCTACTTTATGGCAGCTAAAAAAGTTTTCCATATTTAGCCTAAGACTTCAAATGAAATAAACTTCAAAATCCAACTTTCACCTCCAAGAGGCAATTTGAGATATAGCACAGACATTATGGACACATTGTTAAGTGTTATTATTATTATTTTATTTTACATTTAAATAGTATGAACATGAAAATACCAGGTTATGTAAATTTTTGAGTTCATGACCCAGTTCAACATGCTAATTTTTTGATCTTGAGCTGAAATGTGTAGGATGCAGTGATTTAAAGTACAGATGCAGCAAAATGTGATAGTGTTAATAATTAACTTATGCATACATCCATGGCACCGGCTTTAGTTTCACTTCACTTTGCAGCACTTTGCAACACAAACATTTATCTTGCAGAGCACATGTGGTGAGAGTAAGAGAAATAAAGATAGCACCTCAGCAGATAGTAACTGATAGAGATAAAGGGCTGTTAGAAAGAAAGAAAGAAAGAGACAGACAAACAGACAGAGTGGATACACAGCCTTTCAATTCACAGAGGTTATTTTTAGCTCAGGCCTTGTGATGCAGTGCCTATTTCTGCTCCACAGTAGCTTTTACTCTTCTATGAAAATACACTTTAATGACTTCTGTGAATACTTCCATTTGTGTCTCAGTGTGTGCCTCTGTGTAGCTCACCGCCAAGAAATAAACAGCGCTGTCAATAAGTCTTTTCTGTATGACCGCCCTCAGGCCATCTCATACACACACCTGTTTCACATGTCTCTCAGACTATGATTCAAAGTCTGGAGTAAATCTCTTGCAAAGCTATTATACATCTCTGTGAAATTAGCAGGTTCCATGAAAACTAAGTCTAAGTTTGCTGCTAGAAGAAACTTAAATTCAAAACACAACATCAATTTTACAAGAAAGTCACATTCAGTCACACAAATTGTGAAATGTCAGTTTTGTGTGAAACAGCTCAGTGGACTTGATGTGATCTGTCACGACACCAAATGGCTACTATCTTGGCAAATTTAATGTCAGTCTTCAAGAATGAAACTGTGAAAGAGGTGAAAATCACTTGTGCTTGTGAGTCTTTATCAGCTCCGAACAGACAGTGCAGAGACAATGTGGAGATGATATCACATACACACATTTATTGTAGTCTTTGTAATTATGTATTTTTCCACTGTCATATCTCAGCAGTTTAACAACTCAACATCTTTGATTTGTAAAGTTATTTTCAAATCGATAAATATCATACTCTTTGTGTAAATGGTGTCATAATTCAGTCCAGTTCAGAAAATCATCTGCCACTCTCCACTGATTGTAAAGTAATTTGTTTCTGAACTTATGTCCCACGCATTATAACTGGTCATTATTCATATTAATTATTTAATATGACCTGGAACACCTGAATGACATGTGGCTGATAACTCCATGAAGACAATAATAGATGTATTAAATTTAGGCATAAAACTTCCAGGTTGGGAATGGGGGAAGCAGGGTCAGCGCTACAGAAAATGCATGAAGTGGGACATGAACTTTGGTCTCTTATGTTGTGTCACCATAACAATACAACACAATACAATATATTTCAACTCAATTCAATTCAGTTCAGTTTAATTCAGCCACTTTGGTGATTCAGTTTTCAGCTGTACTCATTCATCTCTGGATGTCATAAACTTAGAGGCATCTAGCTGGAACCTCATGAAGCTACAAGAACCACATCAGAAGATACCCCATGGTCCTCCATCTTCCAGATATGTCCACCATCTTATGACTGTATGAGTGCATCCAGCACAGTGTAAACCAGTAGGGGTTGGGCATAAGCTGTTGGCATCCATTTACAGAGCACAGTGGTATTTGTCAAACTTTCCATCCATCCGTCATTTGCTTATCTTGGTCTGGGTTGCGGGGGCAGCAGCCTAAGCAAAGAAACCCAAACTTCCCTTGCCAAAGCTACCTCCTCACCTTCCCAGGCCAACCAAGAGACGTAGTCCGTCGAACGTGTCCTGGGTCTGCCCAGGGGCCTCCTCCCACTGGGACATGCTGAAACACCTCATCCAGGAGGCATGTGCATCAAATGCCCAAGCCACCTCAAATGACTCCTTTGGATGTGGGCAAGCAGCCGTTCTCATCTGAGCTCCCCTAGGTACAGTAGCCAAGCTTCTCACTTTGTCTCTAAGGGAAAGTCCAGCCACCCTGTAGAGGAAACTCATTTCAACTGCTTGTACACAGAATCTCACAACCCAAAGCTCATGACCATAGATGAGGGTAGTAACACAGATCGAGCAGTAAATCAAGAGCTTCACTTTACCACATTAATGCCACCAAATCCACCTTTTACTAGTATTACATGTGTGCCCCCTGAACTACCACAATCTCAAAATACCTTGTCCAGTGCGTCAAGTGCATGTGAAAAATAAGTGCATGTAAAGTGCATGATTTTAAATTGAAACATTATTTGTAAGCATTGTCATTTGAATCATGTATAACTGGCAGAATTTGCTATTTATATTTATATATAAAAAAATACCAGCCATCTTCTACCGCTTTTCTGGGGATCGGGTTGTGGGGGCAGCAGCATGAGCAGGGAATCCCATTTCCATATTATGCATATATTGTACATATAAAGCATGATTAGAATATACTTGCGTTTCTTTTGTTGTTCAGTATGCATTCTTGAACAATTACGCAATCAAGCCTGTTTGTCATTAATGTGTATTTTATTGCAGTTTGGATCTTGCTGTTTTTGAAGTGTTCCATAAATAAAGATGATACAGTATGGGAAAATCTGTAAATTTCTTTTTGAGCACCTGCATTTTGACAAAGTCATGAGCAGACATCTAGATGTCTGTGGGTTAAAAAACGACCTGATACCAATGAAAACATAACCTCTTTGCCCAGTGTAAATATGTGGTATACAGTGGTCCCTCGCTATATCGCGGTTCACCTTTCGTGGCCTCGCTGTTTCGCGGATTTTTTTTTGTGCAATTTCCATGTATTTTTTTTACAGCATATGAAAACGCGCATTGTGTTTTGTGTCCTGATAAGCTAAAGGAGAACCCGCACATTGTGTTCTGCGTCCTGATTGGCTGGGCCCATTGTCAATCAATCTCCGTGCTGCGTTTCCTGTACTGTACAGTACAGAATGCGTTCAGCTCACCAAAGTTACACAAATGCTCGATCTCTAGCAGTGTGACTCTGAAGTGCTGTGTGTTTGCAAGATTTCTCTCCGACAAAAACCCACAATGTTGGGGAAGGACTTCATTGGACAAGGACGCTGCAGCAGAGCAGTGCAGGACGTGGACGAGGTGCGGTTAGAGGAACTGTGACACGTAAGTCACTATTAATAATTTCTTATGTGTCCAGCTTTGTAGGTTGATAGTTAAAATCTCCGAAGGTTTGAATTTTGAGAGTGTTTAAATAAGAGAGAAATTTAAGAAAATGTTAATGCCTGTCTGAGAATAGTGTGTGGTGAGGGGTTTTACAGCCTTAAAACAAATACGGTGGTGCCCCAGTTAACGAATTTAATCCGTTCCGGCGTCACGTTGGTTGGGCAAATCATGCATTAGCTGGAGCAAGTTTTTCCATAGGAATCTACGTCGCGGATTTCGCCTATTGCGGGTTATTTTTAGAATGTAAGCCCCGCGATAAACAAAGGACCACTGTACACTGAACTGAACTGAACTAAGGTGAATTGAATTGAACTTTATTTATCCCTTTTGTAGAAATTTACTTGAGCAGCTCACAGGTAAGTAAACTCAAAATCAACATAATACTTTTAGTGTTGTTATTTTTTGGAGACAGGCGTAGGTTTATTTACCTTGACATGTTTCGACAACTTCCTGTTGTCTTCCTCAGAAAAAAAAAAAACATCTTCCCAAGATTCCTGGACAACAGCCAGGCAAAGGCACCCTCAAGAAGAGGAGAAGCAACCAGTCCATCTAGCGCATATTAAGGACTTGCACAATTTGCAATTATGCTGCTCCTAGCTGGTGATGTGCAGCTAAATCCTGGCCCTCTATACACAGACACAATTACTCCTACTAGCCTGTAGCTAATGCAGACACAGATGCGAGTGCAGTTCAGCTAAGCAGGCTACCACAGCCAAATACACCACAATATAAACAGCAAATGCATTGCTTATTTGTGACTCACCTACCTCCTGCTGCACCTTGGTGGCTGCCTTCTACAGGGTTATGCCCTCTCCTGGGCTGGCTTCCAGTTTACTTGCAGCTGACATGGCCTGCCTTTTGGCAGGGCACGAGTGCTAATGCTTGTCAGCCTGACAGCGTTTTGCTGGCAGCTGAACAATGGCAGGCTGACAAACATTGAGCCCTGCCCTATGTTCCAACACCACTATGTTCTGACACCTCTATGTTCCGACAATACATAGGGGAGGGGATGGTGCATTGGAGATGTCATGTAACTGAAAAGTTACATGAAGTTGTGAAGAAAATCAGCTTCACTGGAGATTAATGCATTGCTAGGGCAAAAGCTCTCTACCCTCACGGTACATTATTGGATTGATATTATTGCTATTATTTTCATTGCTGCTTACTGTCTGTTCGTATTTGGGATTGTAATAATAGTCATAGAAAATGTATTATTCCACCGGTAGATGATGTGAACAGTCTCACGCAGACTGCTTGAGATTTATGGGAGTGGATTATAATTCTTTGTTCATGGGGGTCATTTCAGATGTATACATATGCTAAATCAATTAGTATTCACAAAATAAGGCGTGCCACCTATTTTTGCACTCGCATGCCAACTGGATGAGACTAAGCTGATCATAGCTAAGCAAGAGTTTGCTGCCATGGAAGTGCTGGGGACCGTGCACCATTCAAACAGCCCATGGGCCCTACCCCTTCACATGGTCCCTAAAGCTGATGGGAGTTGGCGTCCCTGTGGTGACTTTCAGTGCCTCAATAGCATCACCATGCATGATCCCGCACATCTAGGACTTTTATGTTCAACCAACAAGGGCCTCTATTTTCTCTAAGGTGGATTTGGTGTGGGCTTACCATCAGGTGCCAGTCTGTCCAGACAATGTGCCCAAGACCGCGGCCATCACCACTTTTGGACTCTTTGAGTTCTTGCAGATCCCTTTCAGACTTTAAGAGGCTGTGTAGACCTTTCAGTGGTTGCTGGACTCTGTGCTGCATGGACTGTTATTCTTATCTGTTTACTTGGATGACCTGGTACACCTGCAGCAGCTTTTCAAGTGGTTGAATGAATATCGACCAATTGTGAATCCGGCCAAGTGCCCGTTTGAGTTGTCAGCCATTGATTTCTTAGACCATCGCATTCCTCCTCAAGGGGCTGTTCCGCTGGCAACCAAAGTGGATGTGGTTGCAGCTTTCCCGTGCTTCTGCAGCATCAGGCCCTTGCAGTAGGTTTTGGGCATGGTCAGTTTTTATAACAGTTTCATTCCACGTGCAGTCCACCTGATACACCTCCTGCATGAGGTGCTGAGGGGTAAGAAGGACTGGTCCCTGGAGTGGGTCCAGACATTTGAGGATGCTAAGGCTGCTCTTGCCAATGCTGCCATCCTAGCACACCCATCACCGGTGGCTCCTCTAGCTCTCATGACTGATGCCTTGGATTTTGCAGTTGAAGCGGTGTGCGAGCAATGGGTGGCAGGCGCCTGGCAGCCTCTTGCCTTTTTCAACAGGAAGCTTTGTGACAATGAGCTGAAGTACAGCACATTTGACAGAGAGCTTTTGGCTCTTTTCCTATGAATTTACTACAGACATTAGACATGTGGCTGGGAAGGATAACCGGGTGGGTGATTGTCTCTCCCAGGCTCAGGTAAGCTCTGTGGGTGTGGATTACACCACCATGGCAGCCGACCAGCTCACTGATGCAGACATCCAAGGATTCAAGACAATGGAAACTGGGCTCCGGCTGGAGGAAGTTGCATTCTACTGAGGTACAACCCTGCTTCTCTGTGATGTCTCCACTGGTCAGCCCCGTCCCGTGGTGCCTGCCAGCTGGCACTGCTGCGTATATGATGTCGTCCACACCCTTTCACACTTGGGGTGAGGGCGTCAGTTAAGTTGGTGGGAGCCAAGTTTGTATGGCTTCAGCAGGATGTCAGGTGGTGGGTGGCCTCCTGTGTGGCTTGTCAGCATCCGAAGGTGCATCGCCATGACTAGACACAATGACTAGTCATGGCGATGCAATGGTCAAACTGCCTCTTCATCCCTGAGAGGCAGTTTGACCATGTAAATGTAGACCTAGTGGGTCCACTGCCCCCTCCTAGGGATTCACTCATCTCCTCACCATGGTGGACAGGACCACCAGGTGGCCTGAGGTGGTGCTGCTGTCGTCTACTACATCTGCAGAGGTGGCTTGGGCATTCGTTTGCCACCCTGGGTCGCTTGTTTTGGCACACTGTCAACCTCACTTCGGACAGGACTGTAGTGGCCGAGAGCCTGGGGGTTAAACTCCATCGCACTACAGCATACATCCCACAGGCCAGTGGGTGGTATGAGCAGTTTCATCACTCCATGAAGGCCGCCTTCCGAGCCTCTCTCTGGGACAGTAATTGGGTTGATCAGTTACCGTGGGTTATGTTTGGCCTGCATTCTGCTCCTAAGGATGATTTGCATTCCTCCTCGGCAGAGCTTGTTTTTGGCCAGCCACTACAGGTCCCTGGGGAGTTCTTTCCAGGTCCTGGGGTCCCATGGTTGGCTGCTGGTTGCTGGTCCACCACATGGGATGCGGCTGTGGTTTTTTCCCTGGTTCCTGTCCATCATTGCCTCCCTAAGTCCTGTGTTCCTAAGGACCTAATGTCAGCCAGTTATGTGTTCATCTGCCAGGATGCCCACCATTCCCTGCTCCAGCCTCCATATGATGGGCCCTTTTGGGTTGTGGAGGCTGGTACCAAGAACTTTGTTGTGGACATGGGAGGAAGGCAGGAGCAGGTTCCAGCCTTAAGCCTGCCTGCATGGCTCAGGATGAGCAGGTGGAATTGGCCTGGGCCCCACGTCAGGACTGGATTGGGGAGAAGGGGTAAAAAAGGTTTGAAGTTCCGTTTCCAGGTTGTTTTGTTTTTGGTGTTGGAAGCTAGCAAGTAAACAGAGACTCACCACTACGTTTGCTTGTCTCACTGTTATCGTCTTCCACACTATGACTATTATTGCAATCCCAAATATGAACAGACAGGAAGCAGCAACAAAAATAATAGCAATAATATCAATCCAGCAATGTGAGGGTAGAGAGCAAATCTCTTCTGGCTCTCAGAGAGTGTAGACACTTCTTATCTTGCTCCTGTCCCAGCTTCCCTGCTTGCTGTATTCTATCTGTGTGTTTGCTTCGAGCCATGACTGCATCTCTGCCTAAATCCAAAAAGCATCATGGAATTAATCAGCTGGACCTTAAATGCAATTGGCATGCTGTTTTCAAAGAGAAAGGCAGGTCCGGGGGAACCTCAGTGTCCTCGGGCGATGGCGGCTGTCGGATATGTGAGGGACCCATGAGACACCTGGAAACTTAAGTGTTTGGAGCCACTTTCTCTTGAAGATGTGGAGGATATTTATCTGTTCGGAACCATGATAACAGGATTTCTGCTGATTGGCTTGAGTGTTTTCCTCGTGTATCGATTGATTAAGAAGATGGAGAGAACTGTTCAAAATTATAAGGCCACATATGTATCTAAGTTGACATTATTACACACACTACATGACCAGGGCTCTCTGAAACTTGCTTTGTAAATGAATGTTGTGTTTACTGTCTGCTAATTGTGCTGTAAGTTTTTTTTCTATGTACCATAATTACGCTCCCTTTGGAGTCAAATTCTGGAAACTGTTTTTTACTGTAGTCTCCTGGTGCCCCCCCCCCTTAAACTTTCCACTTTTTTCCCCTCTTAAGGTTGATGCGAATCCAGTATGCCAATTTCCCTTTATGGGATCAATAAAGTACCTACCTACCTACCCACCTCCCTCCCTCCCTCAGCAGTGTGTTAACCTCCAATGCAATCATCTCCCATACAGTGGTATAAAAAAATTTAAGCACCCCTGACAGTCTTGTTTTGATGCATATTTTCTGTTCATCCAATAAACCTCATTTCACTGTTGAAATATTACTGTGTCCATCTGTTATTTGATGTGTCAAAATGAAATAGCTGATCCAAACACTTACTGATTTATAATGAAAATAATAGAAATTGTCAGGGGTGCTTAAACTTTTTCATACCACTGTCTGTATTGTCAGAACATAGGGGTGTCGAAACATCGGGCTGTAACCCAAACATCACTGCAGCAACTTCTCAGCCAAAAGGTCAGTGTCCATGATTTGGCATCCAGTGGCTGGCCACCAGCATAGCAGCAGTTCAACAGAGGCCCTACACCCAGCATCTAGCTTCTACTGCAGCGGTCCAGCAGCCAGTACCCACTGTAGGACCACCATGCCAGTCCACCACAGTGTCTGTTCAACAGAGGCTCTGTGGCCAGCATCTAGCTTCCACCATAGGAGTTCAGCAGCTAGACACAGACTTTATGCTCAGCATCTAACCTCCACAACAGCGGTCCAGCAGCCAGCATCCACCGCAGCGCCACCACAGCCATCCACCACAGTGACATTTCAACAGAGACTTGATGGCCAGCATCTAGCCTCCATCACAGCAGCCCAGCAGCTTGTATCCACCATAGCAATGGTACAGCCAGCGGATCGGCATCCTCAGCTCAACAGCTACAGTAGCAACTAGCCTCTACTACAGCAGCTGCAGCCCAGCAGATGAACTCAAAAACCAACCCAAGTTTGATCCATTCATTATCCTCACAGTCTGTAAAAAAGAAAACTACTAACGGCGAGAGTATAGCTCATTTAAGAAATGTAATGATAAAAAATATCAGTCCTTTAAATTTTTTCAAATCAGGCAAAAGCTAATTTGGGACCCACATAGTAAAAAAGTGTGTGCTTTGTGGTCACTTAAATATTCAGAGCATGATTTCAAAAAGAGAACAGCTTGATCATCTATTAATTTATTCTAATATTGATCTTTTAGGCCTGTCAGAAACATGATTGTCACCAGAAGCTGCCGTCACAATGCTTGGTTATAATGTGTTCAGGAAAGACAGGGATCAGGGAGAAGGTGGAGGGGTTTCATTGTATGTTAAAGACACGCTATGATAAGATTGAATGCACTAGGGACATAAAACTGGAATGTGTTGGAGTTAAAATGAAGTTTTCATTTAACATGACTTTTTCAGTTATTTGTTTATATTGTAAACCTTTCTGTGCATCAGATTTTTCTGATCAATTTAAACTGAAGTTTTTATAATTTTATTTAACCTTCACTTATACAGGTTGTCCCATTGAGACATGCAGTCTCATTTACAAGAGACCTGTTTAGGACAGACATAAACCACATTTAGTTGCATATAGATCCAACAACACAGTAGATGCAATTTTATATAAAACAGGAAAAATCCAGGAATGCTTTCTGCAATTCCTTCAGCGTAAATTTAAATTCCCTAATGGGATTAAGGTGGACAGATCCTGTTGTAATTTATTCCAGGGTGAAGGAGCAGAGTAAGAGAACGCCTTTTTGCCAAGTTCAGTAGTTACAAATATTATCCGCTCACTGAATAGCTCCAAAACGAAGGATTATTATGATATTGACACCAACTTTCTGAAAGAATACAGACTCCCTCATTTGTATAATTACTGACAAGTCAATTTCTCAGTCAAACATGCTGTTGTCCCAGCTGCTTGGAAAATGGGTTTGGTCAGTCAGGTTTTTAAAGCAGGGGATAAAACAGATAAAAACTACAGACCAGTCAACATCTCACACAAGAAATGTTGTTGCTAACTTGTTAACTGAACACTTGAACAACAGCAACACCCGTTTGGTTTAATAAATCATGTCTATAGTTAAACACTAAAACTGTATGTACGATGTTTGCCAAACCACCTATAAAGATTGCACATTCAAATGTACAGTATTTCTGAAAGGGCAAGAGCTTGAACAGGTCACAAAATTTAAGTACTTCGTTGTTGTTCTGGACTCTTCCAAAACATTCAAAATACACATAAAAATTGTTCAAATACCATCAAATTCATTCTACCTGATTTTAAATTAATTAGATCATCGCTGGCATATAATGCAACCAGAATGTTAATGTATGCTGTGATTTTGACTCATACGGATTATTGTTTTACCATGTGCTCACTCACCAGCATAACTGCACTTAAACCTGTAGAATAATTTTATAAGAAAGGGTTAAAAAAATCTTTGATAGGAAAAAAAAAATCCAATATTACTGTTTCCATATTCTTAAGAACCACACATTTTTGTGTTTTGAGAATTACAAAACATTTAAATATGCCTGCCCTGTATATAAAACATTGAATAGACTTGCACCACCTCCTGTAAGGAAATACAGTACTGTATGTCAAACTAAAAACTGTCACAGGCACTGCCAACAGGGCCACAACTAGAAGAGATTGCGACATTCCCTAGAGGCGTACCACCTTTGGACAATCTGTGCTGTCGGTGAGGGGTTGTAACAATTGGAACAATATACTGCCTGCAATGTGAGAATGGTCTAGATACTGTATAATAATTTTAAAATCATCTCAAAAACTGGCTTATAACCAACCAACACTGTATTCACAGCAGGGTAGATTGCCTGCAGCATACAGATACTTATACATAAGTCCCTGTGCTGTATACATCTGCCTCACTTCTGTTTTTGTTCTCTCCTTCCATTCATTGTTACTGTGCGGTGCATCCCTACATATACGTTTGTGTGCACTACATTTTGCTAGTGCATATGTTAACTGAGTGATTGAATGGATATTGTTTTAGTGTCTGCGTCATATCCTACATCACATACATAATGACTGCACTTTAACTCTTGCACTTTAATACATGCACTTTATATAATATCTATTACAACTCTTCTGCACTTTTTCTCATTGTAAATAGTTTTGTTAATTTATGTTTTGTTAATGTATTACGTGTATTCTGCCAAGGAACTCCAGATGCAGATGAGCAGTTATGCTAACTCCGGCATATTTACATCTGTATTAACAACACTGTCTGTTGAAATGTGTGCTCTGTTTAAAATATTTTGGAAGATTGTCCAGTCGTCATGTAGTCCTTTACCGTTGGCAAATCTGTCAGTTCCTTGACAGTAGAAGTGTTCTTCAGCTGTTTGGCCCATGTTTTGGTCGTAAAAAGTTTTTAGACTCAAAACTATAAAACAAATGACCAAATCAAGGCACTGGTGTTATAAGCAGTGTGTGTCCTGCAATTCAGAATAACAATAAATAAAATAATTAGCAATAAAACAGCATCAATTTGGCCTGTGGGAAATTAATGAGTCCAACAGAATGACAGCTGTTCACTTGTGATCAGATTTTTTTTTGTTTTTAAACTAATTACTTGACTTAGTTGTCCATGATGTCTCTTTTTGCTTCATCATTTTTAACAATTTTAAACAAGAAACGGCAAATATAGGCTTTTGCATATTTGTTCATCACTCTGTGTTCATCAGTATTGTTGTTTCATCACAATAAAAAAGCTCAAAAACATTTTCCAGTGTTTTAAAAATTACTTTAAATTCAGATGCTACAGTTTAATGATTTATTTGCATTTGTGTGGCCCTCGCACTTAAACTCGACTGTATAAGATTTAGGGAATCTTATTGCAGAAATGAATCATGTTTTTCTCTCATGCTGATGTAGTTGAGGCCTATGTAGGGTGGTCGCTGCCTTCGTCTGCCCGTCCATCTGTCCATGCTCTAACTCAACAAATGAAGCTAGATTCACCACACTTTCTTCACATTGGGACCAACTCCTGTTTTTTGAGACAAAAGTAGAGAGGCCAAGGTCATGACATCATAGAAGTTAAAAATTTATTCTCGTGTAGAGAAACTTTTTTTTATCAGAGCTGGGGCCACCAAGTTTAAACACAATTAAAATAGTTTGCATCTCTGTCAAGTGCAGTTCTAGGAGTTATATTTGTAGCTACATCTTCAGCGGAAATGTTTTTTGTTGAACTCTACCTTCAGACCTGAAGCTCTGAGCTTCAGTTCAGAGTGAGCACTGATAAAGCTAATTGTTTTCTACCATCCTTCCTAACCACGTTGACCAGCTCACAGGAAGGGGCCGTGACTGCTCGCTGGTGTCGAGACATGTGTTAAAAGCCTTCCCACAGCGCAACAAGCCCTGGACTCTTTTCAAACCGCTTTTACAGTTAGGAAGCCCAGCCGTGCATGTGGACATTTGAGTTTGATATTTAGCTGTTTGTGTGAGATTGAGTGTGTTGATTCTTTCTCACCATTTTCTTCCTTCTCCTTTTGTGTGTAACACATATGTCCTTGCTTGTGTATTTTCATTGCTTTGTCATCCTTGCACCATGGCCAACAATAAGCTGCACCCTTCAGTGTGATTTGTGTTTCCCAGCAGATTCCTCTTGGAGAAAAAATATTTTCCACTTGCCTGCACCTCTTCTCAACTCAGTGGGAAAATCCTGTGCTAATCAAATTTAGAAACGAGAAAACAGAATTCTGCCATACTGTGCCTCTGAGAAAACTTTTCTTTTTCCATTAGTCTGTCGTAATACTGGAGTATTGTACGTGTCTGAGCTTTGTTAAAAAATGCTCGACTCAATATTGGTTAATGTAAAAAAAAAAAAAAGATGCAATATTATTCAGTTTGATAACAAGTGAGGTAAAACTGATGGTGAGACACTAAATTGTACAAATACTCTTCATGGTTTGGTTCCCTGTTTGATTTGTTGTATTCTGTTAAACACTATTAGACTGAGATACAAGTGCATTCAATGTGAATACAGTGTCTTGCAAAAGTATTCATACCCCTTTGATTTTTTCAGTTTTTATTGGAGTATAAAATGAACCATTGTCAATATAATTTGCCTTGTTTGACAATAATTTACAAAAAACAGCTCTTTAGTGTCAAAGTGAAAACAGATTTCTACAAAGTAATGTCAATTAATAAAAAATATATGATGAAAAATAAGTGATTGCATAAGTATTCATATCCTTTAACATGACTCACCTAAATGGACAGAGGTTCAGACAAATGGTGCTGGTCGTCTGACACTTTATAAAGGCAGATCATCTGATGCACTGACTGTGTCTTAAGCATCAGTAGTATTGACACCTGTGTCCAAAGGGTCTAATCACTGGTGAATCAGTATTCCTGGCTTCGACTACACTATGAAGATGGAACAACATTACAAGCAGCTCCATGATAAGGTTATTGGAAATTATAAGTCCTGTGGTAGATACAAAATACTCTCTATGTCACTACATATACCCCTGAGTTCAGTTAAAGCCATCTTAAAAATGGGAGGAATATGGTATGTGCATAAATCTGCCTAGAGCAGGCCGTCCTCACAAACTGAGAGATAAGGAGACTGAAGTGGGAGGACACCAACATACCCATGATGACTCTGAACAAGTAAAAAGTTTCAGCTGGTGAGATGGAAGAATCAGTGCAAACAGTAACTCCTGGTCAAGTTCTCCACCAATCAAAGCTTTTTATTGGAATGACAAAGAGAAAAAAAGCTCTTACAATCTCTGGAGGGGAGATCATAAGAGTATGTGGAGACTCTAAAGTCACCTAGATGAAGGCTGGTGGGTCTAATGAGACCAAAACTGAGCATTTTGTCCATCAGACTAGACACTATGTTTGAACACTGCACATCATCATAAACAGACCAT
>JAQQAE010008675.1:0-15060 GCA_029823295.1 Pseudamia nigra | reverse complement strand
TTCCTCCTCCCTGTCACCATTGGCTTGCTCTCGGTGGTTCTGTTGGGTTTACTCTCTGTGTAGTCATGAGGTCTTGGCCTCGAATTGTGAAGTGCCTAGAGGTAATCGGCGATTATGATTGGTGCTATACAAATAAAGATTGAATTGAATTGAATTGAATCTGCATCAAATGTCACATACTTCACATGAAACCTGAACAGAATGGTGACATACAGTGATGGCAGCCTGGCGTGACATATGGCTGCTCATGGTTGAGTGCGCCAGAGGCTCTGGCCAATTATCGCTGCTTACAGCTTTAATTTTCATTATTATTTTATGTGAAGTATCCTAAAAGATATGTCAACTAATAAAGCTATGTCAAGTCAAAAAAATGCCTCCCTTGAATATTTAATTAATTATTTTATTCTGGAATGAGCAAACATTAGCCAAATCACAACTTTAATGTTCATTTTTGTATTGTAGCTATACAGTAATTTAACATGTCTATCTCTAATCACGGAAAAAGGTTTGACATTTGTTCAGATGTAGGAAAGCTGTTCAACAATTCTGTTAATGTTTTTTTTTTATAAAACTTTATTCATCCCATATTGGGTACTTTTGAACTTTTGAACTTTTATCAGAATTTTTTTTAATTAACTGAAATTTTAAAAGAAACATTCAAACAGACAGAATGGCCTCATGCCTTGAGATGACAGAAAATAGTCTTTTTTGAAAATATGAAGGATAGAAAGTGTAGATTTTTGTGTTAAGAAGAAAAATAAATACTCTAGTAGCCTAGAGACAGTATAAAGTATTTATACTTTACTCACCACCTCTGCAGTAGTATCTGACTAGAGGGATTGAAAGCTATTAACACTGTGATACAAAAGGCCAGGATTAAATGCTTTATGAGTAAAATGTGCAGCATGGCATTGCAGCGAGATTGACAAATTTCCCCATTTGGACTGTGATACATGCATATTCCATGTATCACCCAGTTTGTCAACTCTTCATATTGTATATTTACAAAAAAAATTACTTGTTTAAATTATAGAGCAGTAGGTGTCAGTTTTTCAGTAAACTTCAGTGCTGGATCGCAGCAATAATGTGGCGAAGAGCATTTCAATTTTATGACGGTGCTCACACGCTGCCAACATTTGAAAGGGATGCACCAGCTAAAATAGTTTCAGCATAGACATAAGTTACAGCTAAATCTTTCTCACAGCCCTTAGTGGGTGCAAAGTGCTCTATAAAAAAACAGTTGGCATGGTGCGTCAGTTTGAAAAGATGAATGCAAATGAATACTGGCTGTTTTCATCACTAACAGCTTCTCCATTATCACTGGATATTTTTAATGATTTTGATTTATGACTACTGTTGCTTCTTTTGTTTCCATGACATTAAGAGGTACCCTGAACTTTACAGATTTTGTTTGTCACAGCATGCAGTTCACACTAGTAGCTACCATAGTGTTGCCAAAAAATATGAGGATAGTAGCCTTTCTGAGTTACAGCTTTTAATTAATACATTTACCTACTACTAATATATAACACTATATTATTATACAGTAACTTTTTATTTATTCCAGGCAATAAGTGTGATCTGTTCATCCCCAGTAGTCAAGTACACGTAATCCTTTACTGATATCACGGTTCTGAATTGATAAATGTCCATCACATCCTCAGTGGACAGTGTCTCAAAAACACTTAAGTCCCCATGCGTCCCCGGATCCTCACATGTCCAGCAGCTGCTGTCCCATGACCTGTCTTCCTGTTCGAACAGTGCGTCAATTGCATTGAGGTCCATCTGGTCAATTCCATGTTGCTTTGGGTTTAAGAAGAGACTAAATGGAATGGACAGGGAATGAAGCAAACACACAGACAAGACACAGCAAGCAGGGAAAACTGGGGCAGGAGCAAGATAGAAATGCGCCGGCACCTCCTGAAAGCCGGAAGAGGCAGGTGCAAAATAATGAACACAACTATCCAGAAAATTAACAAAACTGAACAAAATAATCAAGTAATTTCTAAAATATGAAACATAACAACCACAAATGAAAAACATAATCCAAGATTTGAGCAAAACAAAAAACAAACCCACAACAAGATAAGCAACAAAAGGAGTAAAAAAATGTGATAAAAAATAATTAAGTGAATAAAATGAACAAAATAAGCAACAAAAGCCGACATAGTATATATGATTTCAATTTGAAATACAGTGGAACCCGGGGTTACGAGTTTAATCTGTTCCGGGATCAAGCTCATGAAGCGGAAAACTCGTGACCCAGGACCAGTTTTCCCATAAGAATACATGTAAAACCAATTAATCTGTTCCAAGACCCAAGAAAACTCCAATACAATTCATAATTTGTTCATCTTTTCTGATTTTTATTCACTGGTTTTGGCCTGTTTCACCATACTTTCATCATCAGCAGCATCATCACTTTCAGTAGGCAATGATCTTTTGCTAAAATAGTAATCCAAAGAGGTTTGCCTCTGCCTACTCCTTAAGCCAGGGGTCGGGAATCTTTTTGGCTGACAGAGCCATGAAAGCCACATACTTTTAAATGCATTTCCGTGAGAGCTATATAATATAATATTTTTAACACTAAATACAACTACAGTGTAAATGTGTGAATTTTTAAGTAAAACCTACAATTTGAGAGTCTAATAAGTCTCTGAATTTATTCTTTTTAATAACGTTGTGATACTGAAGCAAACCGATAAAAAATAACCACTTGTACCCCGGGGTTCCACTGTATCATTTTTCTTTGCATTAACAGTGGATTTTTTTGAATAAAGAAAAACATTTTTCTGATCTATTTTGTGTGACGGGGTCGTTAGGCAAAGCTTGACAGAGCTTGTTCAATGTACAAAAGCAATACATTAACAGTGCAAGATAATGTTAAAACTCACCTGCTTTTGAACTGGGCTCCTGCAGAGTCTCAAATGATGTCACTTATTTGTCATGTCATTTACAGTAAAGTGACATACATTATAGTGACATAGCGACATACATTACATTTTTTATCAACAGGGTGGTAAGTAAAACAAATCAAAAATTTATTTACTAAAAATATTTTTTTTGTTTTGAACAAATTTAGTTTATGGTATCAAACATATGCATTTAATCCTGAAAAAAATAAGTTTGACCAAAAAGTAAATTTTTTTTCTTGCTATGTTACATGCGAACTCCATGTTTGCCATTATGGACATGACCAAAATGGCCATGTACTAATTAAAAATGATAAAAAACCGTATATTATTCTTTTAGAATAGTGTTGTCTCATACAGTATATTATGTGATTAAGAACATATATTAACAGCTTTTAAATTGAAAAATACAGCTTGACACATTTTTATATGTTATGGATATCATCAAATGTTGTGTTTAGCCACTTTTTCAATTGCCTATGTTGAACCACAGTCTAAACAGTGATCAGTAATTACAGCTGTCAGTAATGCATTTAACCCACCCACCTGTGTAAAGACACTTGTGACTGGACAAATATAACAATAAAGACCACTCAAAACAGTAAAATACTTCATTATTGTCAGATAAATTGAATTACAATGTGTTGAAAAGTAGTCATGGATATCGTGCTTAGTAAGACAACAACTATCAAACATGACAGCTTGGCATTAGGTTTAGTTAGTTTTGTAAAAAGCATTTTCAACATGTTGTGGTATTGTTGAAAATGGAATTTAAGTTATTTAGCTGGTGCTACAGGCCACAGGTATGTATAGTGTTTTCAGAAGAATCTTATAAATGGTAATGTGTTGGAATGGAAATGTTGTCTTACCACTTTTGTTCCAATTAGACTGTCATGAATGCATAGACGTCAAAGTGCAGAACTCGATTTCACTGCGTATATGACAGACTTTCTTAAGAAATACTTTACATCAAAGACTGCCATTTGTGTTACATTTCTACACATGCAATCTTGCTTAACTGCATCTATTCAATTTATCTCTGAATATCAGTCATGTTGAATACGAACTTGATAAAAAAAAAACTGTTTGCACCACAGTATATTGACTGTATGTTTAGCTTTTGAATTTGAGACGTAATGTAACATGTAACAGTACTTTACAAATTCTGAAAAATTCACACAAACAGTCCATTGTGGAAGTTTATGATAAACACTCCAAAACACTCATCATCACCCTGTTGCTTTATTTATTATTCTTCCCACATATTTGTTTTAAGCTCCGTCTTCATTATCTCTCCTTCTGTCTCTATTTCACTCTCACGCTCTCCTGTCCACCCTTCCTCCTCTGCTTTCAGTTAATTAATGAACACCATCATGATTGAATATTAATAATTCACATCAGCTCTCCCAGATGACTCATTACAACCCTTTCAAATGAAAAGGAAAGGAGACTGACATACCTACATACATGGATGACAAAACAAAATCACACACACGGATGTAAATGCATCCATTGAACCAAACGTTTTTATCATTTACTCACTTCCAAGTAACAGGACTATGTGGGGCTGCAAAATATTTGCACATGGAATAATTGCTTGTTTTATCCACTTAATACGAGTGTATTGCATGAGGGCCACAGTGCATTGAAACTGAGAAAATGAGGGACAGACAAGAGCAGAGTTATATTAAAAGTCTTTAAAGGCTTATAAATTGTAACCTTCCCCTTCAGAGCAACAACAAAAGGCAAAAAACCTCATTTCATTGTATCTGAGTATGTTTGTGTGTACGCAGACTCCTATGTAATGCTAAGGGTTGACATCTTAAGAGTGTCAAGGTAAACAGCAATGGCCAGGATTATTAAGTCAATTATTAAATATGCAAGAAGAATACTCACATTAAATTATGATCTCTGAGACCTTGCAGACTTGTCATGGCTGCGACCCGCAGGGACGGCTCAATGGAGAATGTATTGCTGGTTTACGTAATAATTGAGCGATGATTATTTTTTGATAAATTCCATGTTCTCCTTGAATAAAAAGTTGAATACAACAAAGAACAAAATTTTGCCTTCATTTTCACTGGCTATGCTACCTTTTGAGTCACACACACCTAAAACGATGCTCACACACACACTATTGCAATCATTTAGCCCCATTAGTGGAAAGCAGAGTTGAACACCTAGCAGACTGTGAGGTGTGTGTCGATCGATGCAGGTTAAACCCAGGGTTCAAATATAAACATCTGGATAAGTCACAATCAATAGCTACCATCCCCTGGCACCTGGTCAATAGTTACCCAGTCAAAGAGAGACAGAGAGCGAGAGAGTTGGGAGGAGTTTCTATGTGTCTGCTTTGTGATAAGGATGTTAATGAATACGTATACAGTCACACACACACACACATATACACATTGCCCTGAGTTGATAACCTGTTAGCAGTGCAGTGGAGCTCAATTCACTGCAGCTCTGATGAAAAAAGCACAACTGTTCTTATTGATTTTCCTGCCGTGATATAATACCTTCCGCTGCTAACTTACTTTAACAAACATCCATGCTCTCCCACTTATGAGACACACACCTCCACATATATGGTCCTAGTTCTTTGCCAAATCATGCTCATGAGATTTATTACTGTCATTTGCAGTATCCCCTGTTTGACATCCATATTCCTCCTATGTTGACCCGCGTTTTGCACAATTTGGCTTAAAAAAACATTTGCAACAGGCTAGAAGACATGCCTTCACAGTAGCAGACCCAAAGTGCTAGGAAGGAAATCTTACACCTTGTGTGTACGCATGTGTTGACACTGTGTGTGGGTTAGCTTCAACGCTAAGCCATAGAGGAGATGGACTCCATATGCAGAGTGTTTTCACAGCCCTGAAGGAAATCATGACCATAGCAGAAAACCCACCAGCTATTTCACGAAGGTCTCATTTGTCTGTGTCTTTGTGTTCGTGCATCTTGTGTGAGTGCACGGTGTGTGTGGGCATGTGTGCGTTATTTGAGTAAGCCTGTGTGTGTTCCATGTGTGATTTTTGTTTCAACATTGGCACACACGGTGTATCACACCCAACTCTTAGTGACCAGCACAAAATAAAAATATACCTTGCATGCCAGTCTGTGGGCTGTGAGGTGTGCTTGCATGTGTGAATGTGCTCGTGGAGACTGTGTGTTCCCAAGAGTCATGAGTGGGTGTCGTCAGAGTGACACATAAAAGGACTCTCCCTTTCAACAAAAGGCCATTAGAGGCGCTAAAGCATGAGAATATATACAGTAAGTAGGATAATTCAAGAGTACATGCCTGCAGAAGTCAGTAGGTTTACATGACACCTAAAAAACTGAAGTATTGTGTCAATCTGACTAAAACTGGGCTTAAAAGTACATGTAAACACGTTAGGATTGAAGGTACAGTAGATCTACTCCTGCATGTACAGTATACCGGAGTCTGTGAGGAACCTGTTGGTGTCCAAGGAGCAGGTGTCGGTTATCAGTTAGGTGCTTGTATTTCTCCATTCTTGAGTAAGTCCCAGAGATCCCAGAGAGTCTATAGAGAGTGGGAAGTGGTGTGGCTTTAACGTTGACTGTTATCATTTGGCACCATTGCACCGGAAAGGGTAAGAAGAGCTGCTTGAGAAAAAATGAATGTAACTGTTGATGAGTTTTCTCATGTTTTCTAACAGTGCCAGACCACATCTCCATTGTCCTCTGTGTATCTTGTCCTGGATGTTGCATGTATGCATTGTGGGAGAGCATCCTCAGTCAGTTCTCAGTCTCTCCTCAGCACAGAGAAGCAATCCACTGCCATTCCCACCTAGACACAAGAATAGGGAAGATAGGCTGATTGTTTCCCATAGCAGGCCTTTATCACTGTGATAAAGTTGGGAGTCAGGAGCTATCACTGGTGGCAGGGCTACTAATACAGCTAAGCCTGAGCCATGCTAATCATTTACAGCAGCGGCCTAAGGAGGGCACATAGCTGTATTAGCCCACTAGCATCATAAGCCTCATTAGGGAGTGCTTCAACATTTGTGGCTTGTCTGTCTATTTGCTCATCTAATTGTGTACAATGAGAGTTTGTGTGGAAGAGAGTCTTTGAGGGAACATAGATGGGCAAGTGTGAGAAAATCAAGAGTTTTGGAGAAAGAACAGAAAGACTGAAGCAGATGTGGAGAGTCTGGAGGACCACACAGGGAATGGGAACAAAAAGCATGAGTGAAAATGGAACCAATGCAAATTAAAGGTGCAGGTCTTTAAGGAAAGTGCCAGGACAGAGATGAAGCGAGGACAGGTGTAAGATATGAACTTGTCAGAGTGCCAGAAAGGGTAAAAACAAGCATCACTGATTACCTAAAGAGCCATAGACTCAGGAGACAGCCGGTCTTTATGATAGAATCAATAACCATTCATGGTCGGCTGCTCTGGAACCAGCCGTTTTTCCTCTAACACACACAGATCAATACAGGTGATTATCAGAGTTAACCCTTCACTCACTGACTCTAATCTTTAGTCTCAGGGTAGTAGACATGTAGCTCAATATGCTTAGATAACGAGCTGAAGATTAAAACACACAGCAGGCAAAATGGACCAATGAAACACCTGAATGATGCAAGTTATGCTTTGCTTAACTGTAAAATGACTAAATCAAAGGAAAAGTTCTGTAATAACTTTCACTCGGAAATTGATTTTTTTTCCAGTTCTGTTCTGCTTTTATTTTCCTCCCTATTGTGAAGGATGTAGCACATGGCCGTTGTCCGCCTAAAAAGTAAGGTAATAATGGCTATTTTTTTCTCTTTCCGCAACACTTGTGTGTGGTATTTTGTGTTTTGTATGACGATGCCCTCCTTGCCCCACATTGACTCTGTGTCTAAGGCTGATCCTTCTCTCTCTCTCATTAGTTCTGACCCTTTGCAACCTTCTCTCATCTCTGGTGACATGTGGGTCAAACCAAACACACTAATTATGGGGGATTGGAGTCAGAGAGTGTCAGTGTTTATATGCTAAAAAGAGGAAAACAATAATTAACACTGAGGTAAATAGGCCATGAGGCTATTATAATTCCTCTTTTCTTACCTATTATTTACCATATCACTGAAATATATGAGGCATTTTAGAGCGGAGTAAGTAACATACACGGGCAACAGGTGGCCATGAGTGTGAAATTAGTCTGTTTTCATATACGAAGCACATACCAGACTACACAGAAACAGTACTCAAGTATTGTTACTTAATAGTTATGTTGACTCAAGTAGAAGTACTCATAAAAACAAGTACTTGTGTAAGAGTTCATAACATGGAATTTATTGCAACCCTTCAAACAGGTACTTTTCTCATTTTTGTTTATTTATGTGATTATTTTTATTTATTTGCTTATTTTGACTTTTTGTTGGTTATTTTGTTCACTTTTTAACTTGTTTATGTTGGCCACTTTTACTCATTTTGTTGCTTATTTTATTTTTTGTTCATTTTTATTAACCTTTTCGATAATTTTTTGCTTGTATTAGTGCTTATTTTGTTGACTTTTTGTTCAATTCCTTGATTAAATTGTTCATTTTTGTAGCACATGATCAATTTCTTCCCTTTTGCTCATTTGATACTTATGCTATTCATTTGTACTTGTGGTAATTTTACAATTTACTTTACTTTGTTAATTTTTAAAATTTTTTTGATTATTTACATTTTTGCTCATTTTTAAATTTTGTTTATTTTTTGCTAATTTTGTTAATTTTGTTCATGTTTTTGTTCATTTTGTAACTTTTTGAATATATTTTGTACACTTTTGCTGATTTTGTTACTTAGTTGATTCATTATTTTGTTATATGATATAACAAAATAATGTTATAAATGTATTCTGAAAAACAACTACTCTCTGAAGTACATTTTATTAAGAAAAACTGTTTAAGTACATGCAGTAATGGGTAGGGTAAACAGAAATAGTACACAGTAAGAGTATTGTTACTTTATAATGACTCAGATAGAGGAACTCATAAACATCAGTACTTGAGTAAAAGTACAAGAGTCTCTCATATAGAAATTACTCAAGTAGTGAGTAACTTCATAATGTAGCATATTTTACAGCATTATATATTGCATTAGTTTTCTTCATTTACGTACTTACTTTTTGGATCATTTTTGCCCATTTTGTTGCTTCTTTTGATAATGTTTGATTAATCTTGCTGTTATTTTGTGCATTTTTGTTAACTTGATTATTTTGATCATTTTTGCTCATTTTGTTGCTTCGTTTTTTCAAATTTTGTTGATTTACGTGATTGTTTCATTTGACTATTCCTCATCTCAGCATACCAGAATTTCAAATCCACATGATTACATGCATTTTGCATCCACAAGCTGCCGCACTGTCAACATTTTAACTTCCCGGGGAAAAATGTTTGCCGTGTGTGTGCCTTATGGACATTTATGCCTGCACGACGGGACCCACACAGAGTTCAACAGCACATATTAGAAAACATCTGATTCTCTTTATCACTGCTGCTTCTATTTCGCTCTGATCCAAAATAGACATACTTGCGGGAACACAAACAGACATATACAAGCGCACACAATCTACCTCTGATCCAAAATACCTCCAGAACAAACACAAAACAATTCAAGGCATTTTTATTCTCAAAGAGAGTAGAGCTGCCAGAAACACCCAGAGGAACAGCTCACATGGCAAGAAGAGTGAAAGTAATAGCAATAGGCCTAACTTAATATAAGACCCACACTGGACACATATACACACTTAAGAATGTGCACACGTATGCCGGAGATGTGTGCGTACAAATATGAGCACTCATGCCTATTCAATAAGCTTTCTAAACCCCTGATGGCATACTATTGAGTGACAAGCAGGGAAACCGTAATGTAGAGGGAAAAAAAGTGAAAATGACAGAAGTGTTTTGCAATTCAAAGTCACTCAAAAAAACAATGTATATTCTGAAACAGTATGGTGCCACTAAACAAAAGCGTATGGTTGGCGGCGGAAAAAGAAAAAGAGGTGAAGAGAGGAAGACAGAGAGGGGGCTAAGATAACGAACCATTAAACTTGGCACTGCTGTCCAAAATCCTGAGGAGAGAGAGATAGAGCATCTTTAAACACTGTCATTTGACTTTGAACAAAGTGACTTTTGAAGTGAAAGAAGCCGTTTCCCCCTTTTTCCTTTTTTCCTTTTTCTCTTCCCTCCACATTTTAATGCTCCCTGCTCTATCATGTAAATCCCCATTCAAATTAGTTGGGCATTAGAGCCCTCAGCAGTAATGTCAGAGAGACTGAATGAGATGGGGGACTTAAGCACCTAACGAACAATGAAATTCCCAAGCCTTGGGACAGGACAATTAAGAAGCAGGCTTAGCCAATGATGAAAATTTATTGCTATCTAATACATATTTCTATTTTCTGAACACTAACCAATTTGAATGTGATTAAGGGGGGTGGGGCGCTTCATTAAAGAGACGCTGGATCTCAGAGGTCGCTGGGAGAGGAGTCTTTTGATGTTAAATTACAAATACGGTGGAGGAAGGCTCTGCTATTGTCTTTTTGAGGTCCACGTATTGTTTTGTGTGGTTCCCCTTAAACGGGTTAGTTAACCCCTCGCTGTCCAGGAGAGATGCTAATATGAGGGGCCTGGGGGAGCAGAAGGAGGGGGAACAGGAATGGAGAGGGCTTTTTAGTGGGATAATAGACAAAATAAATGCCGTAGCTTTTATTCCTTTCATCAGAATGAAAGCATCCATCCATTCATTGTTTCCCTCTTTTTCCTTGTGCATCAGTCTGTCTGTTGGCTGTGCTCTGTGGGCGTCTTTTGCTCTTACAGCCAGTTGCACTTGGAGCTGGAGTGAAGGACAAAAGCAAAGAAAGTGTAAAGCTAACAAGCCCATTAGAAAACATAATAATTCATAGCAGATTCATAATGATGCTGTCATTAAGTTGTTATTTATTCTGGCTAAGTTGATTTTTTTTTCATGTGTTGTTGAGTAACAGTTTCTACTCTTACATGAACTTGTATGTGCACTGTGCTGCTGTTCTGTCTAGTTGCTGTCTAATGAAATAAGCTCACAGCCTTAATGTTTCTGATAATGAATGAGAGGAATCTCTGGGTCATATTGAGCACTGTTCTCAGTCCAACCCATAGACAGGAGGGTGCTGGTGGTCTATACACTGGCCAGCAGACGTAATAGGAGAAGTCCGGGGCTGAAACATCCAAGCTAATGCATCAGCGTCACATTGTTTTCAGGCAGATATGACCCTCTGGGAATAGCTTACCAGGATACTCAGAAGGAAGAGAACAACGCTTCTTTTGTTATTTAACTGTCCAGTTTGGATAGAAAGACCATAATTCAGGTCAGAGAGGAGAGCAGCAAACTGTGCATATATCTTCTCCCCTGCAACATGCACCAGGGCCAGATTAATTTGCGTTAATAGATGCGTTCTCAGGCCTAGTTTGGAGGGGATAAAGGACATTTTCATTAACTTTCTTTATATTTAATGTCCAATTAGTTGCGGGTATAACCGGACCATAATCAGATGGAAATACGGGCAGGAATTAATGCCCCGGCAGGAAGAAAGAAAGACCAAGGGATTGGTATGCACCCAATGCAAGTGATGTGTGGTTTAGGGTATGTGTGTGTGCTTGTCTTCATGAGTGTAAAACTTGAAGCTCAGCATGCATATTATTACACTACAAAGGTATTAAATCTCATAAATATATTTATAGAGATTAGTTGAGATATTTACATGAATACACAAATATGTGCTCTTCTGACAGGAGCAACGCTAGCGGGGGAAAATGAGGAAGACAGAGAGAATGGAGGTGGTTTACAACAGCATAAAGAGAAAATGAATGACACGGAAAATAGAAAAATCAAACGCCTTATTGTGTGGGTGAGGCATGCTTTTATCATCCTGATAGGCAGTGTTTAGTGTCGTGTGTGTGTGTGTCTGTGACTGATGCGGCGTGTTGTGTTGCATGTCACGCTGAATGATAGGATTACTCATTTTCCCCTTAGCGGAACACAAATCATTCTTTTATCCGCCATCATTGAATCTTTCCAGGGTTAAGTGTTTATGTTCACAGCTTCACACTGTGCAGTATGAGTGTGGGTGTGTGTCAGTGTGTGTTTGTCTCCTGTGCGCATTTTGTTTGTGTGTTCAGGAGATTATTTCTTCAACCTCCAGCAGTAAAGTTTAAAAAAATGGCAGAACCTAAATAATTGCTGAAATACTTTTGTGTCTTGCCTAATGTGTCCACAGAGAGTTGAGTTTATTTGTGTGGGTGCATTCTGCTTTTTTTTCCTCTGAAATGTTGAAAGAAACAAAAGGCAAAAGAAATGAACAACTTCTATTTATCTGCAAAACAATGCAAAAATAAAACCCTGCATGTACATTATGTGTGCGTCTGAGATTGTGGGGTTAGATATGAGGTCACTGTCTGGGGATTCATGGCCTGCAGTCCTGCATAGCACACTGTGAAGACAATGATGACAACTTATTCTTTGCATGGTTGGATCATGGGAAGGATTTTAGTTCTGCAGCTTCCTGCCAAGCCTGCTTGTCTCTAAATAGGCCGAACCTTAATGTGCAGGTCTCTCTTCACCTCTAACACTCTAATTCCTGTCTAGAGGTGGTTTAAGAGGGTGGCACCTTTTTAATGCTCCCTTCTATCCTGTGCTGTCACGTTTACACTTTATGCCTTTCTGATGCCTTGTCACATCAATTGTATCTATCCAGAGATGCAGGATTTGAGAATTCCAATTTCAAAACAAATGCCTGTGAAAGTAGTTACAGTATATTCAGGCATGATTTGTACCTTCATAATGTGCCATGAGTTCCTAAACAGTGAAATATGATGAAAAGGAAAAATTTTATTGGTCAGAATTGTCCCAGGGGGAACAAGGGATCATCTGTCAAAATTATGCCTTATCATTTTTCTGTACAAATGTACAATTGTTAATAAATAGCAGTCAAGTAGAGTCATCTGAGACTATGTTAAAAATACACTGCTTGTATTATTTTATTTTCTAAACTTATTCAGTAAGCAGAATATTTCTTATTATGACAAGGACAGCTGTGATTGAGAACAAGAGCAGAAAACAAATGAGGAAGGTAAGAGACTGAACACATCCAAATGCTAACTGTACAGTATGCAATGTCCTCTACTTCAGGATTTAATTAATCAATTAAAGTAAAACACTTTGCATAGTATGTGCATTTCTTTCATCCTTCATGTCTGCTCCACAATAAATTAGTTATAGTTTAATATAATTTTGAGTCATAGTCAATGAAATTTCTTGTCGAAGTGAATGAATAGCTGATCTGCACATGCAGTCCCTCCTCTGCTTGTATTGGCTTCAATGTCTGTGTGCTCAGTCCAAGTGAATTCCTTTCCTACTTTCAAACAATTTCATGCTCCAATTCCAAAGCCTACTGCTTCAAAGATAACAGGGAAACATGGAGGAAATTTTGATCATTTGGCTAAGATCCCCTCTGAGTTCATTAGCTGCCCGTATTAATTAAAAACAAACAGGATAAATTGACCACAAATGGAATTTTGGGTGAAATCTTGTCAGCAATCCAATAATGGTGTGGAAAAAAAATATCATTTCAATTACAGTGTAAGCTGTCTAAAGCTGGGGTCAGATCTGCCCCTCTCCACTGAACTTCAGGGCTTCCCAAGCTCTTTCTTGGTGAGAGCATCCAGGGACTTGAACACAGACGATTACTGAGGTAATTTGGCTGAAAGCCCACTCGAATTGGCCCAGACCCCCGATACTATCAGCCTCACAATTAACCAACAAAAACAGATAACCTCCAAATCTCTGCAAGCCATTGCTGCTATAATAGCTCACAGGTTCTGCCCAACACACACACACACACACACACACTGTACATACACACACATACTGTACATTTACAGATGCAGTACAGATGCACACACTTGAGAAGTCGCACACAAATGTTCGCGCAAATACACTGCAGGGATTTCTGTCCAATTAACATGCATGCAAAGCAATTTAGAACCCAACAAGATGTTTTTGTCTGACTGCTCCAGGGTAATTTAGCACTTCTGTTTCCACACAAGCCTGCCATGGAGGGAGGGGAGGAAGAAACGAAGAGGGGTTAGAAAAGTGGAATGGATTTCTTGATTAAAACTGGCCTTTCCCCCCCCCTCTCTCTGCATAGAGAGGCGTGAGGCTGCGGTTACACACACGTAGCAAACATGCAGCGAATCCATATGCCCTAATACAGAGGCAGCATCATTGTTAATTTCCTTTGTTAGCTGTCTGCTCCCCTGGCCGATTTAATTTGTGGTGGTGTTTTAGTGAGCGGTGGGTAGGAATTGAATTAACAGACATTGGTTCACTCATACATTCCTCTGTCTCTGGCTCGATGTGTGTGTCAGTTTTACATACTGTTCAATAATTGGACTTAGATTACTGTTGATGTAAATGCATGATCACACTGGCTTCTCTCTCCAACATGCATCCAAAGCCTGGTGACTAGCCTGACAGAGTTTTCCTCATTGCCATCTAAAGAATCTGAGCAAAATGCTGTGAAATTATGATCTGCTGAGCGAAAAAAAAAATGTTTGTAAAATATTCAGCATTGTTGCATCAATCACTATTACACCCTGTGTCTTTCTATTAACACGCACATACAGTAACTTACATATCAGTATCTTACATATCAGGTTTGTGTTTCTCACTGCCTCTCCATCTACCATGAAGTAGAAAGAGCAGCAAACAGATATGACAAACAAAAAAGCATCAAGGTTAAGACAAGACAAATGTACTGAGAAAGAACAGCCAGGCACATATGCGGATTTCCCACCTTCATAAAGCCCTCCTACTTACTCTTTCTTCACATAATTAAACCTATAGTCCCTTTCAATTAGCTAGCCTTTCTCCCTGCGCATGCCTTTATGCAAAAATTAATTAGTCAATTAGCCAATTAACATCTGAGCAGGTCTTTGTGTTAACGAGGCTTTTACAAGCTGTGGCAACCCTGCAGTAATGTCAGACAGGCAATAGACGCCATGGGACTAGTTTACACCACATAGACTCTACATGACCAGGCTGCTGGCACACACTCTCTTTCTCTCTCTCTCGCTCTCTCTCTCTCTCTCTCTCTCTCTCTCTCTCTCTCTCTCTCTCT